>PVJI01002611.1:0-141596 GCA_004026765.1 Micronycteris hirsuta
CCAGACTTCTGAGCCACAGTTACACCAGCACACTTCTTCAGAGGGAGGGGGGTACGTTCAGGTCTGCCTTTGCTTGGTTGAAAGATGCAAGAGGAATGTTCCTTCCATGGTGGTCAAGAGTCTGCATTTTGGGGGCAGACTCTGAGTCATCTTCCAGGTCTTGGTTATCATTTACTACCTGTACGATAAACGTCCCTGACCATCTCTTCTAAAGTCAATCCCCATTTCCCTATTCCACAGCATCCTTCCTGCCACCTATCCCACAGCGTCTTGTAAGGAGGGCTGGCCACAGCAGTGGAATCAGCGGCACGAGGAAACTGCAGGGCACTTCCCTCTTGAGTGTGGAAATCAATCAGGCTCTCCACTCACACTGTCTTAGTGGCCCCTGGGTAACTCAGGAAGGGCCATATTAGTGTGGTACTGAAATTCCCACCAAGTTGTTTATTTTTTTTCTCCATAAATTCAAATTTATAACTAGCAGAGGGGTCTAAGATATTCAAGTTAGAGATGTATAACAGTAACATGTTAGAAATAGGAATGTTGTTTCTAATTAAAGAGAGGTTTTTTTTTCTTTCTTCATAGCTTTTAGGTGTTTTCTCGGTTTTCTCTACTGAGTAGATGTTACTTTAACAAACAGCAGATAACATTAGTAATAATAATAGGTTTTTCTTCAGAAAAAAATGGGTTTGATTTAAAAGCAACTGTGAAGGTTGCCTGGGGGAGCGTATGCCCTCACCCTCTCCCTCAAGTTCAAAATCCAACATCAGTAGTCCAGCACTCCTAAATATTTGCACTTTGCAATTTTATTGCTTTCACCCAATAAACTCTGTTTCTATAATTTCTTGGTTCTGCAGAATTTAAAGTGTGTTTCTCTCATTTAGCCAAAACCAGGTCAATTTTATTGGCTCTTAAAAATAGGTAGTTAGTTGGTTAGCAAGACCATGAAAAGGTATCAAATGACTCCAAGTTTATGGAAATTGCTTTAAATAGATTCCAAGTTCATGGAAAGATTGAACCCCAACCATGCTGACTGCAGCAGAAAGTGGAAATTAAGTCTTCCCTGAGGATGGCCAACTGTTTAATGTAATTTTTAATGATGAAACATCTCTAAAGTAGAAGGAGTGCAGCTATTTTGACCACAGAGAGAAATATAAAATGTAAACCCTTGAAAGAAGGAAGAATGAAAGTGAATTGAATAAGGAAAGATGAGAAGCAAAGCAGCATCTCAAATCCTAAGATGATAAAAATCTGTCCTCCGGGAAGCCATTTTCAAAAGTGTCCCCCACAGTAACACCCATCCTCAGCCAGCACCGGCGTTTGCAAATAGGCCCCCGCGCCTCGACTGGATCACGGATGCACCCCGGGGTCTGATGCGCTGACCAGACTCAGCGCTCTTCCTCTGCCTCGCTGCCCGTCCAGCCGTGGACAAAGGGCAGCATCACAGAATTGCAAATGCATTTCTCTTGGGCAGAAAAATAGGAGAAACACATCTGCAAAGGGATAAATGTCACAGGAAGTGTCTAGGGGAGGGAGCGCGGTGCTTGACAATGAGGGGCGCGCGCGCGCGCCCGCGTCTGCGTGCGTGTTTGGTTTAGTTTCTGCAGTTTCATCGAAATTCATTTGCATCCCCAAAGCATTATATGCGTATTCTTTGCAGGACACGGTGAAGGCCAGAATTTGCTTCTGTTCTTTCAGATCATTTCTGACCTTTCCAGTAACAGATGAAAACATACTCCTTTTACAGCACAGGAAACAGAACCATAAAATTGAGAGTCCTCGCTTGTCTGTAAGAAGAAAAACAAGCTAGAAGTCCAATCTCCTAATGCCTCGACGAGTGCCCTTTCCATTAAACAGTGCTTCTCAGACATCAGTATGCATAGGGAACACGCGGGGTCTTGTTTAAATGCTGATTCTCGGGGAGGAGGCCTGGAGTCAGGTCTGAGATTCTGTTATTTCTAATAAGCTCCAGGGCTGCTGGGCCAAGCGCCTCCCGTTGAGAGGCTAAGTATTAAATCACAGTAGCCGAACAGAGCACATTACTTAATCATACTTGGGCCTGCACATGCTGAAGTGAACTAGTTTTTTCCAGGATAATTTTTCTCTTTTCTAGTGAGAGGGTCCCAATTAAGGGAAGGAGAAAACGAGGGAGTAGGAGAAAGTTAAGGCTTCTAAAGTACTTAATATGAGCCGAATACTGTGCAAGGTGCTGTGGCTCACATCCACCGGTTCATCCACTTTATCACAGTTCTCGCTGAAACGATGTGTTGTTTTTTCTTTTCTATCCACCCAGAAAGGTTCGCAGAGAGATTAGGGGAGGGTTCCCCAAGGTCACAGGGGAAGAATGACAGGGACTGACCCAGTTCTTCTGACCTGGAATCCTACCCGCGGTTTACATTACAGCACAGTCACTGTGGCATCTTCGAACTAATTAATACACGCCTTTGTGTCCTTGTTTATTTTTTAATGGGTTTTACGGTTTCCGAGGCAGAAGGCGTGCAGAGCTCAGAGCAGCTGCTTTACTGGTGGCTGCTCACCCAGACACAGTTGTCAGCTTGCAGGAGGCGCAGAGAGTCCGCAGTGCTATCCTGACATGTAATTTTGGACAGATACTAAAATAACTTTCACTTTCATCCCTCCTATGTGGAAGATGAAAATCTTTTAAAAGCTGGAGCCCAGAGAAATGTAAATACAGCTCACTCAGCCCTGACATTTTGAAAGAGGTCACCCCCACCAGCTGTACCAGCCCTTGGCTATTATCAGGTTTTCTGTCACTCATGTTGATTAAGGTTGATAAACAGTGCAAAGCACTTGGGGTAGGCCAGAGGGCACAAGAGAGATGTGGGTGACTTGAAAAGCACCATTTTCTGAGAGTAGAAAAGCCCACCCTCCCTCCATACCTTTGTTTCCACACAGAGAACATCGTTCTCCCAGAGACAGAGCAAGCGTTTGGCAAGGCTGTGCTAGAACATCAACTAGGGGGACGGTTACCCAGCTCCAAGCCTGCTAGGTGGGAGAGCAGCCGCCAGAACCATCGGTCTCCAAGGCGACCCCCAGTCCTTTCTCCCTGATTGGTTTTGGGTGGGCTTTGCAGTTAGTGTGGAAGACGGTGAGGCGCATGGAAGCTCTTGTGGGATAAAGGAAGTATGTTTGCCTGTGATGCCTCGTCTCTGTTCCTACCGGTTCCCAGTCACACCCCGGTATGATTCTGACACCAATTCCAACGTATGGGGGGCTTTCCCCCAATAACAAGCGATTCTCAGACACCAGCTGGGAGTCCTACAGTTCAACCCGAGTCTGACACTACGTTACCTGGAGACAGAGCCTGACCCCCCAGGCTGAGGGCTCTTTGCTATGTGACTGAAAGTTCCAACAGTCTAATCACAGGGCTGTGGCTGTACTGGCAACCAGGCCCCCTTTCTAGGGGGGTCCAATCGTTACCGCATTATAAGAAAAAAATACCCTCTTGTGTTCATGGATTAGGACGTCCCAAGGGTTTTAGGAACTCTGTCAGGAAATGGAGGTGAAGATTAAATCTGCATTTCCTGTGATAAATCCAGCATCATACCCAGCATTAGGGACAACGCCCTATTGAAAGTGCGCTGGGGCTGCTTTGGGCCCAGCGTTCCGTGGCCTCCCTACCCACTGGGAGCAAGCGTGGCTCAGAGCCCAGGGTCCTGCGTGTCCCGGGCTGGTCCTCTCTGCTCCCGACTTCGGGAATCTCTGCTCTCTTTCCTTTCTGTGTTCCCTTGGACAGCAGAACATTTTCTTTTTAGGATTTAGGATTAAACTCTATGTTCAAGCAACTGTTTCTTTGTCTTACAAAATTTCCAAGGTAAGAAACTAAGATAAAAAGGGAAGACAATCAATACGAAAAAATATAGTAAACTTTGTATCTTAATAAATTATAAAAGTAGTTAATTTTCCTTTAGTTTACTTGTTTTCCCCTAAGAAGCAACCATACAAAATATGGTAAAGGCTTTAGACATAAACAGGTTGAGATTCAATGACCTGAAATGTGGTTTTGGGCAAAACTTAGCTACTGCAAAATAAGGCTAATAATACTCCGTTATATTGGCAAAAGGTATATCAAAAGTTCTTACACTGTACTTACTGTATAACAGTGCCCAATAAATTGAATATTCATTGCCTAGGACTTATTTAATCAAACCAGAGGAGTGATATATTCCAGAGAAATAAGAGTATTTATACCTACCACATTCAGAGAGGTTTGAAAGGAAACTTTATACCAGTTTGAAATAATCCTCAAACTATAACACTCTAAAGTGAGATTAACCCTCACACTAATACTCATCAATTCTAGTGGCTGAAAGAGAGAAAGAAAGTAAAGTAGAAAGAAAGAAAGAAAACTAGAAAGAGAGAGAGAAAGAAAGAAAAGAAAATTCTAGTACAGGACTTACAGTTAAATTAATTTTTGAGTTTTTTTTTTTTTTTTTTTAAAGATTTTATTTATTTATTTTTAGACAGAGGGGAAAGGAAGAAGAGGGAGAGAAACAGCAATGTGTGGTTGCACCTCATGGGCCCCCAACTGGGGATCTGGCCTGCAACCCAGGCATGTGCCCTGACTGGGAATCGAACCAGCGACCCTTTGGTTCGCAGCCCGCGCTCAATCCATTGAGCTACACCAGCCAGGGCCAAGTGTTTTTTTTTTTTTTTTTTTAATGAAAAAGTTCAACTCCATTACATAATGTATAGCCATCATTTTCCAGTCATTTTTCCATTATGGTAAATAGAGAACATATCAAGTTTGCACAATACTCCAAACTAAACGGATGAGGATGCTTGCAATGGGAAGCAATGGATTTGGGGGCCCACAGGGCCCCTAACGCCGACAGACCCAATCTTTTAGCCCACGTGCAGCCCGCTCAGGAATACCGGAGGCTCAAAGTTGGGAAACTGAGCTGGGACATGGAAATTGTTTTTCACATATGTGTGGAATCTGAAGCGTTAGAGCTGTATTTGGGAGAGAAATACATATTGGGATAAGTAATATGTTAATTAATCAATTTATCCACAGATTCACTTAATAACCAATCGGAAGTGCTTCCGGATCTACTCCCTGGTTACGATGGGAAGGAAGAAGGCCCATGTCCTGCCTGTGAGGGTCTCAGGGTCTCGAGTGCCCGTGTCCAACAGAAGTAACACGCAAGCCTTACCCGAGACCCACATGCGTAATTTTAAAATTTCCAGGAAGGTAAAAAGGAAACAGGTATGAATTCTAATATATTTTAATTAACCGAATCTATCCAAAATAGTATCACTTTAACATGTAATAATATGAGTCATTAAGATATTTTGCATTCTGTTTTTTTGTACGAAGTCTATGAAATCCATTATCCCTACCTCAGTTTGGGCTAGATGTAGTTCTCATGGTCGATTGCCATGTGTAGCTAATAGCCACCTTATTAAACAACTCAGCTCTAAAACATAAGACAAAGCTGTAAACAAATAAGAGCAACATAAAGGTACGCAGAGCTGAGGAAATGAAGAAAAAGAGTCAAATTCACCTTTCAAGAGCACTCAGAAGCAAAATATGCATATTTTTATCTCCTGTGATTCTGTAGAATAGGTCCACTTTGCTTATTCATTCACATGTGAAGATATTGACCAAAGCTTTCTTGTCATTGCCCTAAAAATTATGAAAAAAATCATTTTGAGCATCATGTAAGACCCTATCTTTATTTGCTCTTTTTTTTAAAAAAATATTTTATTTATTTATTTCTAGAGAGAGGGGAAGGGAAGGAGAAAGAGAGGGAGGGAAACATCAATGTGTGGTTGCCTCTTAAGTGCCCCCAACTGGGGACCTGGCCCACAACCCAGGCATGTGCCCTGACTGGGAATCAAACCAGTGACCCTTTGGTTCACAGGCCGGCACTCAATCCACTGAGCCACACCAGTCAGGGCTATTTCCCCTTTTCTGGGTCATTTATAATTAGATTGTCAAGTACATTTTACTAAGTCCATGTGTATTAAAGGTAAAGTGTTTTACACCAAGGAGACTTCTGCACCCCTCACTTTCCCTCCTTCTACTCAGTCAGTGGAGCGGTGGCTGCCGCCCTGTGTGTAACCCTGATCCAATCATGTAAAATCAGGCAAAAAAGGTATGGGTCCTGGTGAGCAGGGTAAGGAGGGGTTTGGGGAGAGACAGAAAGAGAGAGAAGAAAGAAGGAAGAAATCTACTTTGACAAGACTTTCCATTTTAATAAATATAATCGTGATGGCTTTCAAACCACTAAGCCCCAAATTCCAGTCATTTAACTTTCACATGATTTGGGGCTGTTGCCTAGTCTGGGAAAAGGCATCTCACTTGTGGTTTCTGAGAAAGGGCACCCTCCAGAACCAGACTCAGCAGTCAAATGAAGTGTAATTGACTCAAAGGAAGGTGAGACATATAATTCAATAAGCACTTAAGAGATGTGCAAAATTCATGGGCTTCTTATGCCTGGCATTTCAGGATAAGACTTTCTTATTTTAAAATTAGACTCCTTAGCAGGATTATTGAATATCAGCAGCATTGAAGTTGACTTTGGAAATGTAATTTAAGGTGTAAATTAAGGTGACCTCAACTAGGATGCAATAGCTTTAAAGAAACTGAGATATAAAATATGAGAGCTATTTTCAGGAAACTGAAAACAACTGGAAGCTATTGACAAAGAACCAACAAAAGCAAAAAGGAGAAATAAACAGATTACAGGACAAAAGCCTAAGTACCTAATTTAAAACAAAAGTGGTTTTCTGTGGGTTATGATGAGTGATAAACAGAGTCCACTGTGTCACCATAAAATATATTTCTTGAACTTAGAAACTATGAGTCTCACTGTCAGCTTAATGTAGTGATTTAAGTTCATAGCCTTTCTCCTTGAAAGAGTTATAAGGCTGAGGTTACCAATCATTCTAAGTGATGTGCATTTGGAAATTATAAACTATGACCAAGAGGCATTCGTTTTTAATGCAACTTAATCATGAATTTGCCTATTTTAAGTTATTGTTTAGTTATATATTTCTTAAAGCAGCTAGAGTGGTGGAGTAGTAAAAGCTATAAAATGTCATTAAACCAACATGAGAAAAACCCGTAAAACTCAAAAGAAACCCCAGCACTGGAATCCTGCCATCTCTGGCTCCATGTCAGCTTTGTCAAAATGAAGTCATTCAAAAGACTCAGTGAGGAGCCAAGAGGGTCTGTTGAGAAATACCTGATTCACCTAGAAGACTAATAAGCATAAAAGTAATAGGAAATTCTCAAGTAAAGCTTCCTAAGAAACATTAATGACAAATGGGGATATTGACTCTATTAGCTTCTGAAGAAAAGCAAAGAAAGAAAGACAGAAGAGAAAAGAAAAGGAAGGAAGGAAAGAAGGGAAGAAGGAGGGAAGGAAGGGTAAGAGAGACGAAGGAAGAAAGGAAAGAATGGAGGGAGGGAGGAAAATAGCCGTTCCCAGTTCTCCCACAGCAAGTCTGCTCCGTGTGTCTGGGCAGCAGAATCCCCAATCCCAAGGTCATCATCTTATAAACACGCTCAGGAAAGAGGAGAATCACAAATCACCGATTGTCAAACAGAGTTAAACAAAGTGCAGGAGCCACAATATTTTAAATGAAGAGCACAACTGAGATCCATCACACTGGAGATTGGGAGCAAATACAAAAATCCATTCTCGTCTCCTGGAGATTTCTCAGGGGAAGACAGAGGGCGTGGAGACCAGGAACCAACATTTCTGAGTGTGTATGAACATGAGACGGGCAGCCTCGTTATTCAGGCGGCGCTCCGTGGGCTTGTGGGATCTGCCTCACTCAGGAGCCTGGTAAAAATGCAGATTCACAGGCCCTCCTCCTTCAGACCACAGCCCTTTCTACTAGAATCCGGGTGATTTTTTGGAGAATGATAGATTGACTGAGAAGTAAAGCTTCACATCATTTTTGTCATTTAACAGTTCTACCAGTCAATACTCTCACTTCGGAGCCAGGAAAAACAGCAGCTCTAGGAATTGTCCACGTTGCCCTGCCAGCCAGCTGCAGAAACGCCACTTCCAACTTAAATCATTCAAATTCCTCTAAAAAAAGTAAATTCTTTTTTGCTTTGTTTTTTTTTTTTCTTTGAGGTATATTTATATATTTATGTTTATACACGTATTATGCTATATGCATACAAACACAAATACATAAATATATATGAGTATATATATTTTTGTATGTATCAGTAAACTATAACAAACAACAGAAGATTCTTGGGATTGTGATTCATTTGTTCTCATTTACATAGAGTGCCTAAGAGTTGCTTAACAAAGGGCTGATAGATGAAAAGTGCAGCTGTAGAATAGCCATTCTGTGTCCCGTGCTCCATAAAATGTAGTCCCGTTTCCTAAAGCGATGGACAGACGGATGGCTTAAAATCTAAAATCAAAGTGAGACTAACACTTTGAACAAAAGATAGCCTTCAAAATTAGTAAAAGTCACCAAAATATTCTGTTTACACAGATAGGGGGAAAATAGTCACTTTCCAAAGCAAGCTCTCGGTCTACAATGGGGTAGGGGATGTCAAGGGGGAAAGGGAACTTTGATAAAATCTACCCCCCCCCACCAAAAAGTTTCTAATCTCTTTTTTAGGCCAGAAAATTACGTGTTGACACCCCTAAAGTGCTGAGAGCTCAGCAAATGCACATTCTGATGGTAGGCCGTCAGTTGCCTTCTCTCTCTCCCCACCATCGCCTGGCTGGAAATTCTAACACGTATCACAGATGCTTGTGAGTTGATGGCAGTAACACAGTTTGTTGATGGATCCTGTAGAGAATCCCAGTGTGCTGGTGTGCTGGATTAAAGATGGCTGCAGACACGTTGTTTTTTTCTCCCTGTTTGAGCTAAAGTCTTATTTTTCTCACCTTGAGTTTGAAATGACCTTAGCTGTTTGCTTGACTAATAGCAAGTGATGTTCTGGGGTTTGGAGACACTAGGTTATAAGAACTCTTGTAGATTCCAACAGGGCCTTTTGGAACTCTCTGAGAGCCCTGAGCTGCCAAGGAAGAAATCTTGACTGCCTAATACTGCCTGCTGGACATGCTGTGGTTGACAGTCTCAGCTGAGCCAAGCCTTCCTGTCACACGTCCTGCCATCCCACCCAAAGCACCAGGCGCACGAGTGAAGGTATATTGGACCCCACAGTCCATCTGCTAGCTGAATTCCCCTAAGTGACCTTTGCCATTGCTACCTCGTTTCAATTCCTGATCCACAAAGATGTGAAATATTGTACAATCGTGTAGCTGCCGTTTTAACCCAGTTAGTCTGGGAGTAGTTTTTATGCAGCAAGAGATAACCAGAACAGCTGGTGCAACCAAATCTATTCATGGGAAGCTTTTATTCTCCACCCAGTTTCTTCATTATGTTCACACCAAAAGTAAAATCAAATAAATTTATGAAGGAATAGACGTGCTTTGCAAACATCAGGACATTTTAGAAATGTGTGACTTGATTATGCAGTCAATAATGAGTCAGGAATTCCCACATTTGTTCATTGCCAAGTATGCATTTAAAAGTGAGAGATTAGGACCCTCCCTACCCAAAAATGGGGCAAGGAAAGATCCTATGCAAGAAGGTCCAAGTGTCTGCAGATGATTTAAAGGCTTCCAACACTTCCTCTACACAAAGAGCACCTGGAGTGTTCTGAAGCAATCACTGCAAAGATAACTGCAGAGGAAATGAAGCAGAGTGTTGGATTTATCTTCATGTACCATTCTCCACATAGTAAAATGTCACCCATTTGTCTCTGCTCCTTTGACATTAGATTGATCAGTTAACTAGCTTTTGCAGCAAAAGATCAACCAGCTGACAAATGGTTCCCCTTGACTTCAAAGCACAGCGAGGCCTTAATTTTAGGCCTAATGATTTTAAATCACCCTTCTGGTTGCAACAAAATGCATGATGCAACTTAATCAAATCTCTAAGCAGTTTGTAAAACATGGTTTGTTTGTGTATGTCAGAGGCATTAGGGTAATGAATGGATGTGGAGTGGATGGGGGTCGTCATGTTGGCTGCATGGACGATGGGTAGGAATCTATTGAATTAAACAGACATCTCTGTTAATGAAGAGACCACGTAAATGGAGCTAGCTATAAATTAAGCAGACCTTGTTAGTCTGCCTTTCTAGGGAAAATGAGTTCTTTTTGTGGATAAGAGTGAAATAAGATCTAAAGGACTCATGTAATAGGAGAAATTGGAACGTTCTAACTGGTAAAAACAATGAACCCAATGAATCAAATGTGACTCACCCACCATTCTGGTTCATCTTCAAGGAAATGAGTATTAATAATCATAATCATACTGTTTGTTTGCAGTGAACTATTAGTAGCGTGATTGTTGTTGTAATTATTATTATCAACATCAGCAATTACAGCTTCTGTTTAAGGTAGGGTCCTTAAAATAATAGGGAACGGAGACAAACTTGAGAATCTAATAAAGGTTGGGGAATTTTTCCCAAAGAAAAGGATGTGTATGTGCAGAAAAACACTCACAGTATCAAAGGTTTGTGGGGTGACTCCTGTCCACTTAAGGACCCCTGAAGCTCCTCCAAGAGGGGTTCTGGTTTCTAGGTTAAGAGTCTCAAGATGAGAGCATAACCTGAGCCTTTAGTATCCATCTGTTTCATTAATTAGCTCAACAAATCTACATGATGAATGTTGCTATCCTCACTTTAGTGCTGGGGAAACGGAATCTCCAGGAGTACATTAAGTAAGGAGTTGGGTTTGAATGCCGTTTGTCTGTTTTCAAAGCCTATGGCCAATTAATTTGAGGCAGGCATCTTTCTTTGAGTAACTGCATTAGAGGAATTCAAACCCTCCCTAAAGCTGAGATTGAAGAAAGGACAGAGATGGGTGAAGCGCCCTCCCCTAACTCCCAGATATTGGAAAAGAGTCACACATTTCAAGTTTCAATAAGTAGAATATATGTGTGTGTGTGTATACACACACACACACACACACACATGCTATATATACACAAACACACAATCTTAATATTAATATATATATATATATATATATATGTCATCTGTAGGCACTTGACAGACTTCTATAAACTATCGGTTACTTGTTTGAACTAGCTAAGTTGTTTCCTTTTCTATAGATCTTATTTTTTCAACTATAAAAATGGTGTTAAATATATCAAGCCCTGTACAGTTGTAAAACTGCCAGAGTTTTAAAATATAAATTGGGGCATAACTGTAGGGGCAAGTGAGAAGGAGGAAAGGAGAAGGCGGAAGTGGGAAATGAGAAGGAGGAGCATGGGAAAGGGAGGGGGGTGGGAGGAGAGGGGAGAGAGAGAGAGAGAGGGAGGGAGAGAGAGAATGAATTCAAAAGAAAGAGGCTTAAACAGGGAAGACAGTGAAGTTTATCCCAGGTTCCTGCTGTCTTCTTTTGTGCAGACAGAATGCCCGCGTTTAGGCATTTTTAGCATCATTGCGAGCATCTGTCCTTCACTGAGAAGGCTGCATTCACTTCAAACAACAGAAAATATAGTTGGTCTTTCTGTAAAAATGTTTTCCCCCTTATGCTATTGTGCCTGGACCAGGGTAAACATACCTTTTCCTTTATTTTTATTAGCACATATAAATCTATATGTTAGTCAGTATCATGATGAATCGACTCTACTCTGGACTTTGTTGAAAGTGCGGTATGGTATAGATCCTTTTGTTTCTTTAGAGTACATTTGATGTGTATAAGCTTTTTTCTAAAACCACCTTTTGTTATTATTAGTGATTTTAGTTTTGGGAAAAGCCAGAAGTCTCAGGGCACCAAATCTGGGCTGTAGGATGGCTGAGTGACCTGGGTGATTTGATGTTTCACCAAAAAACTCTGCATAAGACGTGATGCATGAGCGGGCACGTTGTTGTGATGAAGCTGCCAATCACCAGCTGCCAATAGCTGCAGCCTACTGAGTCATTGGAATAGTTTTTGTGGAGGAATGTTCAAGCTTAATGGAAAATCTGACGCAGATTTGTTGCTCTACTCAGTCATTTTGAATGTGATGGCCACACAGGACACATGCTCACTTAATGATGTCCACTGCCCCCGCTGACTAGTAGTGTGAAATCATCATTGTTCACCCAAGTGTACTCCAGTCTACTCTCCTTGGCTGCCAGGTTACACCAATGTCATACAAACCACTCTCCCTATATTAACAATGGCTGGACTTTTTCTGGACAGACCTCATATACTTGATACAATTTCCCATGTTTATACACAAAGGGCTGCTTCATTATTTTGACTGGCTGAATATAATTCCATTATACATATTGCCATCATTTATTTGGCTCAGTGTTGATGAATGCCTTTTTTTCCTAGAATGTTACTATTACAACAAATACTTCAATAAACATTTTTTATGAATACCTTTGCACACTTAAGTAAATGAATGTAGTGTACAGATTTCTAAACGTTGCTGGGTCAAAAATGTATACATTTGAAATGTTGACAGAAATTGCTAAAATGCCTTGCAAACTAGTGGCACCAATTTTCATTTCATCTGGCCACGTGGCATGGTGCCCATTTCCCCACTTGGTCAAAATGCAGCACAGCCGGTGATGATAGTAAATCGTGGCATCTCAGTGACTTCCAGTGTTTTGTCACATAAATTAGTAATGTATCAACCATTCTCCTCACCTCTTAATAATAGTCAAATATCTCTGTTTCTATTTTCAAATCATTGTTTTAGGACAATGCATCTCTTCTGGGGCACCAGCTATATTTGCTGATTGTAATTTACACAGGAAGAATTACCCTTTTGGATCTTACAATTTCCATATCACTCTCTCTTGTCTCCCATTTAGTTATGCTGTTGCTTGCTAATATATTCATTTACATGCCATCCTTTTCCAAGGCTGATTTGAAGTGGCATATAATAAAATGGCAGGCATAAGAAAAAAACAACACTGAAATGGGAAAAAAATCCTCAAAAAATTAATATTGGGACTTTCGTGGTAAATCTAGTTCTGGGCTTCCTAGATATCAAGGCCCAAAGAGGAGTCGCTGTTTTGTATAGCCTACAGGAAGAAAAAGCATACAGTTCATATGGCTATAAACCATTTTTCAGATGCTTTTTTATTTTAATGAATGTTCAGGCAGACATTAACAATAGAACACGCTTTGTCTTCAAAAATTATTAGCCACATAAAGCAGAGGTTTTCTTTATAGCACGCTTAAAGGAGAGAGATATAACCTGAAAATACCATTCACAAAAGGCATTTCTTATAAGACAGAAGATTGGCTATTACTATGAGGTATTAACTTGAATATCAATTATTTTTATTATATTAAATGCATTCCCTAAATGCATATGCTCCTTGTTATTATATTAAATTTCAGGTCTAATGAGAAAAAAGTGAAATATGATTAATTATCGGAGCAAAGGAATGAGATGATAATTATGATAAAGATAATTGTGATTTAGCCTCATACAAATTGTAGCTGTCCTTTTTGCCACTTGCATCCAGTATCAATTTATTTTCTTCATGATAACACAAGAATGTCAGGTAAGCCACCTGAGAGAAATCGGGGCCCATAAATAACAGTTCCCAGCATCAACTCAGCCCAATGGCGTCTACCAACAGAGCGGCATCACACATGGCTCCTCAATCCCTGTGTTCCTGTCGCCTGTCTGAGACAGAGCTCCTGTCCCCAGCTGCATGGGCCTCGGTGTTTTCTGATGAATGCCCTGTCCTCCCCCTGCCGTGTATTTATCCTATGATACTTTCCCATGTGCCTGTTGAAGAAAAACGTTGTCTTCAGACTCAATGGCAACTGCAGAAAAAACTGGGGGAGAAAGCCCACGCAACTGGAATTCGACCACTTGATGAAATACCTTTTTTAAAAGTCACATTGATAGGCGTACCCATTAGACAGAGTACAAAGCCTCTGCATTTATTACCATCTGCCCCCGGCACTTCCAACCGTTCTGAACTACCTGTCTTCAGAAAACACACGGCAGTCCTGCCTTCTGGATTTTCCTCCGGCTAGAATTTACACCAAATAAATTACTATTGCCTGAATCCCATCTCTGCTCAAGCACCTCTTTCTACATTTCATAGCAGGCATCCCGTAAAACTCCACCGACTTGACCATATCTTCCAGTAGGTGAACGCATATGTATGGATGTTTGTTATTGGTTCCTGTGACACTGGGAAGCACTAAATAAGTATGTGTTAAAAGACAAATTAATACATTAACATTTCCTAGATAAACAACAGAACCTTTTCAGGCACTCAGCAGGCATTTGTTTGGAACTGTGTTGTGCCATGAATGGTAAGAGGCTCTACAGGTACAGGGAGGGCCGCACCCCCCTCTGCCTCCAGAAACCCACCATGCAGCGAGGTTTCTCCACATATCCAGAACCACCCAAGGAAGGGAGCAATGCTACAGGAGAGACCTGCTCAGGCCTCTCTGAAATCACCCGGGAGCGAACTCCTATGTTTGAATGCATTTGGGTAGGGTTTCACAGAGAAAGTGACCTTGAAGGATCATGGACAGGCATCTGAAGGTTGAACACAGGCAGAGGTTTACCCTGGACAGACGTAGTAATGGAGCGCACCGAATGAGGCTTCCAGCCTGTTCATATTAGGAAGAACACACTCTCACCACTTTTCACATACGAAAAAGCGATACATCAATCCTCATAAGCAAAGAGTGGTAGATGCATATGTTACCACTCTGGGCTACTTGTGTAAACATGGGTAACACAAAAGGACAATCTGAAATAGAAATATACTAGACATAGGATAAACTGTGTAACAGTCAGTAATTAGAAGCTAATGTACTAACTTAATAGTTTCAATGTGAACTATTAACTCAGAAAATAATTGAGAAGGGAGCCAACTGGGAAGGGGCCCAGTGGTCAATAAATTCGAGAACCTCTGCCCTGTATGGAATGAAACACATTTCTCACTGGAGAATGAAGTACTTTCAGAGTCTACCTACTTCTCCTCGCCTCCATGACTGCACCTTTAGCCCAAACCCCAGGGAAGTCACATCTGGAGAAGCATGCTAACTTCTGGACAAATCTGTCTCCCTGCAATATGCAAGCCACAGTGAGTGATCCTTCTACGCAAGGCCTCTAAAACATTAGCCAGATTCCGTCACCCCTCCTCAGAGCCCTCCAACAGCATCCTGTCTCCCGAAGAATGAATTCTGACGATGCTGACACTACATCTATGTAACAGTAGACAATCTGGCCTCTTGCTACCTCACTGGTCTGCCCCCCACGCACCTGACTGCCCACCTAGCTCTACACTCAGCTTTGTCCCGTCTTAAATCTACAAATCACACTCCCATTTCAAGGCTGCTGTATTGCTCCTTTCTAACCTCCATTCAGTGCTCCCTCTTTTCATTTAGGCTTTTGTTTAAATGTAAATTTTTCAGAGATGCTTTCTCTGACTGCATGCAATAGCATGCTCCCCAATGCTTTAGCTCCTTGCCTGTCTTATTTGTCTTTATAGCACTTATTTAATGTCTGTTTACCCCCAAGTGAAATACAGGAGTGGGTAAAAGTAGGTTTACAGTTGTGAGTATGCCGAATAGAGTTTATTCTAGTATTACTCTTTATTAACTATATTATTTATGGTTATCATTATTAACCCACTTTTACCCACTCCTGTATAAGCTCCATGAGAGCGGGGAGTATTTCATGTATAACTGTCTTCCCTGTGCTCACAACAGTGCCTTACACATGGTAGACAATAGATACTCACTGAGGAAGTGAGCAAATGCCTTTCTGAGCCCTTACCCTATAATATGATTATAAAGATAAAATAAATGATAAAAATCTAAGAGAAGAATATGATACTTGATGCTTCTCAACAATTTGGACATGGAGCACTTTGGCAGATTATCTCACATTTATCCATCTCTTCAACAACTACTTACCTGTCATGTTCCTTCCATCTTACTGTGGAACCTGTCACGTTCTGAACACAATTCGGGAATTACTGTTCTAACAAGGGCCAAGGCAGGGGATCTATCCTGACTTTGGGGCCTGCAGTAAGTCAGATCCAAAGAAAGTAAGAATGGTCTGCAGGTTTGTCTCAGTGATGGCCCAGAATTGGGGGACTAGGGGTACTCTGGGCTCTGAGATCGAAAGAGAGAACAGAAAACCTGTTTGAAGCCAATGAACGCTTTCTCAGAAGGTGAGTGATAAGATAATTAAATTAACAATGGTAAAATGTCAAACTAGGCATTGTGATGGCTAGTTTTCTTTATCAACTTGACTGGACCATGGAATGCCCAGATACCTGAACATTCTTTCTGAGTGTGTGATGGTATTTCTGGGTAAGATTAACATTTGAATCAGCAGACAGAGTAGATTGCACTCCAGTGTTGATGGGCCTCACCAATTCCTTGAAAGCTTAGCTAGAATAAACAAGAATTCTTTCTCTCTGCCTGTCTTTAAACTGTCTCCAGCCTTCTCCTATCTTTGGACTTGAACTTGGACTAGAACCTGACCTACACCATTGGCTCTCTCGGGTCTCCAGCTTGCCTACTGTAGGTCTTGGGACTTCTTAATCTCCATTATTGCATGAATCAATTCCTTATAGTAAATCAATATCTCTCAATAGATAGATAAATAGAGAAATATATGCATCCTCTTATTTATATATGAATCATCTATGTATGTGTATATGTCTTTCTGTCTGTCTGTCTGTCTATCTATCTATCTATCTCTATCATCTGTCTATCCTATTGGTTTTGTTCCTCTAGAGAACCTACACAAATACAGAAGTAGAGCAAAAGAGAAAACATAGCACAATGTAATCCAGACAATGGTTGAATCTACATTTCTAAGTAAAAACTTTATTTAGATCTGTAACCAGTGAGAAATTGAGAATTTTCATTAAAACTCTGCAGCCCATTGCTTCTCTAGCCAGATGGAAGTGACTTCTGAGGGCTCTGGTTTCAATACTATGCTCTTGATGCATGATCAGAGGAGAAATGCTTATGAGAGAGGGAGCCCAGGAAGTGGGAAGGAGGAGAAAGAGGGGGAGAAGAATAAAAAGGGAGAGGAAGAAAGAAGAGAGGGAGGGAGGATCCAGCAAGTGCCAAGAATTTTCTCCTGACAACTAATGAGCTTACTTTTCAACAAGAACTGGCTAGTCTCAAAATTCTGTATTCTACTCCCCTTCCCCTCAGGAGACTCAAATAAAACCCCAGGGTTGAGAAGAGAGGTTTGCCACTTAGTTTCCACGGAAACAACTCTGATTCCATGGTGGTGCCTCTATCATATCTTAATCAGCATGTTGTTAATAAGATAATTTGATGCTGAATTATAAATATGAGTGATGAGAGAAAAGCCAGGCCTGGTGGTGGGAGAGATGTTCACTCAGCCTCAGAGGAGAGCGGCAGCCAGATGGGCCTGGATGGATGATGTCCCAAGCTCATCACGGTCCCGCTGATCTGCGGAGTGCGATGCCCACAGTGGGGGTCTCAAATTGCAACAGATCAGGGTTTGGATCTGGGCTCTGCCAAAAAGACCCGTGACCTTGAGACTTTCCTTGCACTCTCTGGGCCTCATATTTTATTTAAGCTTTGAGATGAGGATAATCATGCCCACCATTTACTATGTGCCAGGACTACTAAATGGCCTAAGAACAGCGAGGCACCTGGCATGTGGACACAGCATGATTGGTATTCAAAGCATGTTTATTCATTTTTCCTTTCCTGAGAGAAAGTTTTCTTTCACTTGTTCAATTATTAATTTATTCAACAAATATTTACCGACCAACTTTAGGATGTCAGGTACTGTCATCCTCAGAACGTAAAATGAAATAATGAGAGAGAAACAAAGGCAAAATCTAGTTGCGTACAACACAGCTATTCTTGTTTTTGGAGTTATGGTTTCCATTTCTGGGGTTGTTAAACTTTCTAGTGCCCTGAAATTAGGAGATGATCATTTGATTTTGATGACAAGATGTGGCTTCATACAATCAAGATGCTACTTCTTGCATGTAAAATACCTTCTCCACTCTTGCTTTCTCTAAATGATTTCCAGAGTTCTTTTGAAGCCCGTTACATGGGTCAGTACATTGAGATTACAGCATAGAACTAAAAAAGAAGATGGTCTTTGCTCAAAGAAGCTTACAATCAATATTTACAACCCGGGCCTAGCACCAGTAACTAACATGGGACCTAGTCAGTAGTGCATGGTTATTGAGATGGCTAAAGAATGAATGGAGATCACAGAGGAACTGAGGCTGTCCAAGTAATCTCACTTAGCACCATCATTAACAATAATGCTGAACCCGCAGGTTCATGAGGCTGCAGAGGGGTAGAGAAAGGTAGTTGTTTCCAGGCCTGGGCACACTGGCGTTACCTGGGGAGCACTGAAAGTTATTGGTTTAATTGTCAGGGATTTGAGAAACTCACCAGATAATTCTTAGGTGTGGCCTAAGATGACAATGGCTATGCTAAGGAAGGCAAATGTTAAATCACCTTAGTTCTCTCTGGGTTCCTTCAGAATCCAGAGTGTCTGCTCCCAAGGGCAGACTTTGAATGATAGCTCTTCAGGCCCTACACAGGGGAACTGAGGCCATTCCATCAGGCGGCAGTGGCTATGAACTTTATCATCTAATATGGGGCACTATGAAAAATAATTCAAGTACTGAATACATATTCAAGAATGCACCTAAATATGCAGTTCACTGAATGTCAGGAAACAAGTATACTTATGACAGCACCAACCCAAAGGCAGAAAGAAAACATTATAACAAATCAGAATCTCCTTCAGATTCCCTCCCAGGCTCTGTCTCCCTTAAGGGTAAATTCTACTTGAACTTGTAGTACTTTAAATTAGTTTTGCCTGTTTTTATACTTATGTCAATGAAACTACAGAGCATATGCTCATTTGCCTGGCTGCTTTTACTCAGCATTATGTTTGAGATTCATCCACGCCATTCTATTTAGTTGAGGATTGTCCATTACTTTTTCTGTATAATATTTCATTGTTGTGAATAGATGACAACTTATTTGCTCAACTATTGCTGGGCATTTGGGTAGTCTCCAGTTTTGGTCTATTATTTATATTACTATGAGAAATTTAATACATGGATTTGGTGAGCATATGTATGTATTTGTTTTGGGTATATATCTAGGAGTAGAAATATCCATCATGAATATGCATATACATATGAGGTCTGTCCAGAAGATATCCAGCCATGTAATATGAAAAACAGAGACATTTGTGGAAGAAGATACAAGGAACATTGTACATAGGACAATGATGCCTGAGTTCCCTTCAAAGTAGGCACCTTGGGACTTTACACAGTTCTCCCAATGAGCTGCCCTGTCCTATTTTCCCGAATTTCATGGATGGTCTGAAATTTCTTCCCTTCCAAAGGTGATGTGAGTTTTTGGAAAAGCCAGAAGTCTCAGGGTGCCAAATCTGGGCTGCAGCAGGGCTGAGTCACCTGGGTGATTAGATGTTTCACCAAAATCTCTGCATGAGACGTGATGCCTGAGCAGGTGTGCTGTCTTGATGAAGCTGCCAATCACCAGTTGCCCATAGCTCTGGACTTCTGAATTACTGGAATAGTTTCCACACAGGAATGTTCAAGCTTAAGGCAAAATTCTGTGCAGATTTGTTGCTCTGCTCATTCATTTTGAATGTGATGGCCACGCACACCCAACGGCGTTTACTGCCCCCACTGACTAGTACAGTGAAGTCGTCATCGTTCACACAAGCACATGCCAATCCACGCTCCTTAGCTGCCAGGTTACATTGATGTCATGCAAACCGTTCTCATTATATTGATGACTGGACTTTTTCCAGACAGACCTCGTATGTTAAGCTTTTGAAGACAACTGCCAGGACATTTATTATACTAATTTTCTCAATTTACTTTTCCATTAGCAAGACAAGAAGGTTCTGCTTAATCCAAGTCCCACCAATGATGGTGTCATCAGTCTTTATTATTTTAACCATTGTGACTAGTTCATACTGATAACCTATTTCTGTTTCAATTTGCATTTTCATGATTATGGCTAAAGTTGAGCACATTTTCATTCGTTGATTATCCATCTGTAGAGTTCAAATCTTTTCTGCCAGCCTGTTACCTTGTCTTTTTTCTTATTGCCCTTGGACTTATTTATATTCCCAGTATACACAAATTATTTGTTGGTTTTGTACATTAAAAATATACTTTTCCCTAAGTGAAACTGATGAAGCATCTAAATGGGGAGATATTTGATAATAAAGTTTATACTTTAATAAAGATATAAAAAAATAAAAAAAATAAAAATAATAAAAATAATAAAAAAAATAAAAGAATAAAGAATAAAGAAAAAATAAAAGAATAAAGAATAAAAAAATAAAAAAAAATATACTTTTCCCACTCTGTAGATGGCCTTTCGCAGTTTTAATGGTATCTTCTGATACCACAGAAGTTCTTAATTTTAATAAGATTTAATTTATTGCATTTTATCCCTATGGTTAGCACTTTTGTGTGTGTGTTTAAGAAACTGTTGCTTACTCTAAGCTCAGGACACATCTGAGAGTGAACGTGGTGCTCTAATATTCTAGGACAAAAGACATAAACCACACTATTCTAAGCATACCAAGAATATGCTCACTAAGCACATTCCAACCACTCCCAGTTACACCAGACCACTGAGTCTCAACCCTGGTGGTGTATTAAATTACCTAAGTAGCTTTTAAAAGCTATTTCTTCCAGGGATACCACCTCAGTCTTGTAGATCAGGATTTCCAAGCATGTGGCATGGTGTGGGTGTTTTTTGCTTTTATCCAGGTGACTCTGTGAGTGTGAAGAACCAACAGTCTAGCCTAGTGCTTCTCAAACTATGAGCACATACAGCCTTTGGAGTCTTGTCCAGACAAAGGTTTTGATTGAGCCTTGGAGACAAGGTGGAAGGAACGCTGTGCTTCTATTCAGCTTCTGGGTGATGCTGATGCTGCTGGTCCAGCGACCTCCATGTGAGTAGAAGAGCTCTAGACCAGAATCCTCTACCTGTATGTACACCATTAACACTTTGAATCAGATAATCTGTTTTTTTGTTGTTTTTTGTTTTTTTTGATCAGGTGCTATGATTATAAGATGCTTACGAGCATTCCTGGTCTCTACCCACTAGATGCAAATTGCATCCCCCAAGGTGTGACCATCAAAAGTGTTTTCAGGAATTGCCAAAAATCACTTGTTGGGGAAATCAATCTCGGTTGAACAATCGCTTGTCTAAACCTTTTAGAAACAGCTCCAAGTGACTGACAACCCAGGAGACCATCATGCTGGATCCGAGGTCACATTACTCAATATTCAATTTCAGCAAACATTATACACACATTATGCAGAATTTCATTGTTTGAATATATCACAATCTTGCATCAAAAAGCCAAATCAGGTGTGTCACACCTGGACTGGATGAACTGCTTAGACATTAGTTTGTTTTCTCTAAGTAAGATGACAAAATATGGCAACCACTCTGTGGGTTCTCTACATTTGAGCCCAAAGTCTAGTAAGTACCACTGAGGAATGTGGTGGAGGAAGAAAGGTAAGAGTGAGAATAAACATCCCTTCACAAGGGCTTCAAAAACAAGCTGACACTCCTCACCACCAGAAAAACAAAATCTCTGAATGTCTGTTTCAAAAATACAAAATGCCTCTCTTACATGCCCACCTCAACACACATTCACTTCGAGTTATTAGATCATGAAGCCACAGAAAGAAACTTTAAATATATTTAGCGATTATTTAGTCCTATGATTAAAAACAAAACATGTCATTTTCTGTTACATGGTCTGGGGAAGACTTCCCTACACACATTCTGCCTAACATTGAAATTGTGCAACTTGCGGATCATAAAATGACTGTTTCCTTAGTCGCCCTTTGTTCTCTGCCTCCCAGTGACATCATAGCTGGATTCTGGTTCATTCCACCTACATATGAAAACAGGATTCTCTGGTGCACAGAGGAGTAATAATCACCCTCCTTGCTCCCATGTACTTTAATTTTCTAGGGATCGAAATTCAAGAAAGTTCCAAATAATGCCATACCATGGACATTATAACAGCCACAATTATTATCATTAGATATCCACTGTCTTTTTTTCTTCTTACAAGGGTGCTTCTTGCTACATTTATTTTACCTTTTTTAAAGAAAGAAATAGTATGGCAGGCTAGAAATAATCAGAATTCTGTATGCCAAATGGGATTTAAAATACCTATGAATAATCTCTGCTTAATATGCTCTTTGCTTTGGCTTAGATAAGAGATCCCAGCCATAAAATAGTACAAGAAAATTGATGTAAAGTGATTGTTCAAAATGCAAAGCCTACATCTTTTGCATTTGCAAGCCTTCAATTACCCTTAGCCTGGTAGTTTCCAAAGATACAATCTAGTTTTGAAAGATGGAGAAAAGGTCTAAAGAAAAGTCATTGCAATGAAAGCCACTCTGAAGTTTCAAGCACCAAATATACCAAGAACATCAGTTTCTTTGAGTTTTCTCTATGCATTACACAGTCCAATTCAACCAAAATTGTTTAATTACACTATATGACAGTCAACATACTCAAGTGGCAGAAACAATAAGATATTCTGAACAAGAATAAGATAAACTTCACCTTTTAATGTTCAAAATAAGATATGCACCTAAACTGTCATTATCATCAACATCACCGCCATCAGCATCATCGTTACTATCACCTCCACGGTAATAATATGTAGTAGCATGTGTTTTGCCACATGAAATCGATATAAGTCTCCATGCTTTGTGTTGGTTTGCTTTGTTTACTTTTTAATTTTTTTTATTGTTGTTCGAATACAGTTGTCTCCATTTTCTTACCACCTTTGTTTTTAAATTTTAGAATTGTGTGGAGTACAATGTTCAGGGAAACCCTTTGGAAGGAAATGCTATTTTAGAATGATGTTCAGGGATTATACAGTACAAAATAGAGGGAGGAAAAACATCTGGCCACTTGGGGAATGACAATGAAACCTATAACTTATTGGTGGAGGTGGCAGTGCAAGGTGGGAAGATGGAGAGAAAGTAGGTGTGGTCAGCACACAGCGTTGGATATGGACCTGGGGGCTGGAGCTAGGGGTGGGGCAAGTAGCTTTGGATGCCAGCACACATGGAGACCTTTACATAATATTCCCCATGAATGGTGCTCAATGTGAAGTATACAGATGCTCAGGGATATGTGTAGCAAGTGGTTAACTCTAAGCCCAATCCGTCAGTCACTGAGGTTTTCTGAACTGCTGTGGTCTCAGCAGAGCTCCCCCTAATAAGCTCTTGTCAGAAAACCTCTCTTGCCAATTCCCTGAAAGGCAGTGAATTAGACTCTCACATCTGACAGGAAGGGATTCTGGGGCATAAAAGACATCAAGCAGGAGAGAGCAGGAGCCTGCCAGGGGCCGAGCTTCCCGCCAGCATGTGCAAACCCTTGGGGGTGTCTAGGTGATGCAATTGGGTGAGCCTAATTGAGAGGACATTTCCCTTGGAGAAGGTCTTTGGTTCTGCTGGATGAAAGGGAGAACGATCATCATTTCTGTTCTCGCTCTCCCTCAATTTTGTTTTTCCTTTTCAAACAAACAATCAAAGCCAGAGGCTATATTGAGTCCCTTGGCTCCGGGGGAGTGATAAACTGCAGTAGTGCCTTGGTGGGGCTGGAGGTAACTTTAAGTGGGAGCCCTGATGGTGCAGCCCCACAGAGCTGGCTGGGGGCAGGAGACTGGCAGCAGCATCACAGCAACAAACAAAATCTGATCGAAATCCTCGGCGACTGGAATTTCAAGTGCGGCAGCTAGCAGCCTCTATAGAAACAGAGGGAGGGAGCCAAGCTCTAGGGTTGCTCCTTTCAGATCTGGATGCACATGTTCAAGGGGACAACATGAACTTGAAGTCAATTTCAAGGCCTGAAAGGTCCCAAATGTTGGGCCCATGCAGTCTTGGAGTTGGTGGGCTACTTTATGAGTTGAACTTGTATATATGAGTCTCAAGAATTTTTAAAATTAATTCTATCTATCTACATAATTTTTTATATTTTTACCATAAGCTAACAAATCTGCCTTAAACCTAAGTCGCATTAACTTCTGGCCCAAGGACATCTGCTTTTCCATAGCGAAGAATAATGGCAACTATTTTGTTCATTGGGTATGTACTGGGGACTCAACACACACACACAATTTACTGACATACATATGTCTGTGTATGTATGTGCGTGTGTGTGTGTGTGTGTGTGTGTGTGTCTCCCCGTGTCCATAAAGTATCCAGCCATGTGCTGGATTAAAAATAGAGACATTTATTGAAGCAGGTACAACAGACAAAAAACATTGCACACGGGACAATGACACCTCAGACCCCTTCAAAGTAGGTGCCTTGGGACCTCACCCAGTTCTCCCAGCGTCTCTTCCACTGTTCCAAACACTCTGCAAAATCCTTCGTTGGAATCGCCACCAGCTGCCCCATTGTACTTTCCTGAATCTCATCAGCGGTCTGAAATCTCTTCCCTTTCAAAGGTGATTTTAGTTTTGGGAAAAACCAGAATTCCCAGGGCACCAACTCTGGGCTGTAGGGGAACTGAGTTCAACATTCTCAGGTGTTCTGCTTGTCGCAGGCCTTCTGGAACGTGGATCACTGTCAACAGAGTCTCATCCATCTTTGAAGCACTTGTACCACTTTTATTTGTGCTCTCTTATTGCATCATCCCCGAAAGCCTGAATCATCCAAGTAGTTTCCATGGAGGATTGTTCAAGATTAGCAGAAAATTTGATGGCAATTTGTTGCCCTACTCGCTCAGTCATTTTGAAAGCAATGGCCACACAGCACACATGCTCACTCAACAGCATCTACTGCCCCCACTGACCACTACAGTGAAGTCGTCATTGTTCACACATGCACATTCCAGTCCACGCTCCTTGGCTGCCAGGTTACACCGATGTCTGCACAAACTGCTCTCATCATATTAACAATGGCTGGACTTTTTCTAAACAGACTTTATATATTTATACACACACTCATATGAGTGTGTATACATATTCATATACATATATGTATATATGTATACATATATACATATACACACACAGTGGTACCTTGGTACTCGTCGTTAATTTGTTCCAATGAATGGCGAGCAAGTAATAATTGATGAAGCGTTTTCTCTTGCAGGGTGGAGTCGTGATTCATACAAGCTCTGGTGAGTGCAACTAAGTGGTAAGCAAGCGCTGAGTGCTGAAACATTTTTTCTATTCAAAATGCAGTGAGTACCAGGTTTGACAAGTTCTGAAGCCAATGAGTACTGAGGTACCACTGTGTGTGTGCGTGTGTGTGTGTGTGTATACACATACACATAATTTAATATTTGGTGAAACACTGGAATGTAGACACTATCCCTAATTTACAGATGAGTGACTCCCAGAAATTTTGAGACTTGCCTCAGTCCCTACAGCTGATAAGGAAGCAAACTGGAATTTGAATGCAGATGTGTTCACCTACATGGTCTATGTGTTTCAGGCTGCCCTACCCACTCATTGCATGTGCAGGGGTCATCAATACCAGGGCTGTGGATGTACCGAAGTTCAGAGACGTGATGGGAGGGGACCATACTGAGGAGTTGTGCTTTGGTAAACAAAACTGAGAACAATTCCTTGTAAACGGTTTGCACAAAAGCTGTTAAATGATAATCGCTTCGTATTTTTAAAAATGCACCAGCCCTCAATAAAAGTAGGTTATGGAAAATGAAAATAGGTGGAATTTGATCAATTAACTCAACAGACATCCACTATACTTAGCTAACAGCCTTCTGGGCATGAGCTCAAGAGGAAGCTAGTGTATCCAGTAGGCCAGTAATTATGGAACAATATGATTCCTTTAATTAGGAAGCCAAATTGTTCTACAGAAATTTATACGGGGGAGGAGGGGAAGAGAAGCAGCAGGAACCAAGCTTCTAGCTGGTCAGTGGAGGATTTTTAAACACACAGTTCTAGAGACAGATAACTGCAAAGTGGTCCCTGACTTACACTTAATTAGGTGGGGGGCAAAAAGCCAAAAAAGATTAAGTGGGGCTGGAGTGAGATCCTATGCTTCTTAGAGACGCATTTGAAGCCAGACTCAGGAATGGGTTGTCAGTCAAAGTCTCAGGAAGAGGACCAGATGTCCATCAGTGTGGCAGGAGTGAAATCCAAGAAAGCAGCAGTGCCCAGCATCAAGTGACTCAGCTACACCCAGCTACAGCTGGCCCATGCTGGAGGTAGGAAAGGTTTTGGCTTGGTTAGAAAGAGTGACTTTTGGGGAAGGTGGTTGTCTGCAGAGGGCTCTCCCTGAAAGCCTGAGGTTCTGTCCTGGGGGCAAGTTTTCAAATGCTTTCACGCCACTTACATCACTTGGCTTTGTAGCAATTCCCCCAGTTGAAAAAATAAAGTTTTATAGCAATTACATCCCATGAATACCCCTGCCCCAATACACTCAACATGCATCTAAAATACATTAAAAATTGTCTTCCCATTGGTTGTACAGACTGCAGCCAAGGCAACTCTGAGATATAGCAGTCTCATTGTATGCAAATGAACATTTGTGGAATGAATGCATAAGTGACTGAGGAAAAAAGAGCCAGAGATCCACAGCTGTGTGTGTGGGTGCATGCACACATATGTGTGTGTGTGTCAGAGAGGGAGAGGGAGAGAGAAGGAATGAGTGTGCATGTGTGTGCCTTTGCACCTCACTAAATCAATGTCCTAAAACCTATAGAAACCCCTTTAGTTGGATGAATACCTGAAGGCTGAAATAAACGAGCTCATGTTTCTTGAAGGAAAAGAGGGAAAATATAAATATTTGAGGAAATCCCCAATTTAAATTAATTCACAGTTATAATGAACCAGTCCCTCTTCTGGAAACAGAGAAAAAAAGTAGTAACCCCACCACCGGTAATTAAAGCAGTGATAATAACAACTGAGCCATTTTGTACCGAGCACTGTGTGATACATTGAATAGATAATATCTCCTTTGACACAAAACTACCACAGGGCCGTTAGTATTATACTCCCTTCTTACTGATGATGAAATTAAGGTGCAATTAGGTTAAGTGAGTCACACAATGTCACAAACTAAGGACATGAAGTTGGATTTCCAGCCCCTTGTCTGATGCCCGAGCCCAAATGAACTGGGGACAAAATAACACAAATACCAAGAGCATTTTTTTCTGATTTCTCTACTCTATGCGAGAACAAGAGAGGCAGGATTTTTAAAGGAAATTCTGCCCTTTCGTGGTCTATTCTTTTTCCATCGTCTTATCTGCAGGGCGCATCCATCCATGCTCACTGAGCAGCGCTCAGAGCGTCTGCCACACATTTAGATGTAAGCAGACCACTGGACTAAGTCAATGCTTATGACCTCAGGGCACCACCACGCCATTTTTATCGCTATCCCCACTCCCTTTCTGCATCTCTGAGATTTACCTGCATAACCCAAGGTGGGTTTCCACAGATCCTCCACTGGTAATGAAGTTTGCCTCTGCTTGGCGAAGTGACTTGAAGGCTGTTGAGGGCGTTAAGGGCTGGGAGTGGGGCATTATGCTTGAACCCTCCGTTCCCAGTCCCAATGTGCTTTTCCAATCAAATGAGACCCTGCGTGGGTGCAGCTGAACAGGGCTGTATAATTTGTAGAGACACTGTGAATCCCGCAAAGCAGACCAGGTTTCTCTCCTTGCCACCTTTATCCTGGCATTATGGACACCTTCCGTTGTTAGCGGGGATGATTGAGAATATGGAGCCAGTGGAAATGAATTCTAAATTTAGACTTCCATGATCAGTCGGAGCTCTCTTTAGAACCGAGGAGTTAATATCACAGAAATGTCTGAGTATGCGCTCAAATCAAAGTGTGTCCCCTGGATGAATTTCAGTTCTAGAAATTTGGACTAAGGCCTTCTTTTGTTGCATGTGGAGGGTTACAAATGCTCCCCAGAAGCAGCCACAAAATGTTGCTCTACTTTGACCCTGAAAATTGCAATGAATTCTTTTGCATTTTATCTTACTAGGAAAGAAAAAATACCCTAAAGTTTATATTTCTTCCATATCCATCTGCCACAGGGACTCATAAATGCCTGCTAATGAAAATAAGGAGAACTCTGTGCACAGGCACTGTTAGCCCCAAGCACAGAAAATAATTAAATTAAATACTTAATGAGAGGCATACTTTTTTTCTCTCTTTTAAAACTTGGCTCTAAAATGTTTAGGTTATGGGAACATTTTGACTGTACTGTATCTGCTTAATTTAGGCTTTTTTTTTTGCATTATACTTGCTCATTAAGTACTTGATCATGATGAAAATCAAATAGTTTTAAATAGCTGAATGACAAAATACTTGAGGTAGACATTCTATTTTTTTTATTGTTGATACCCTTAAACTCTTATCACACAAAAATCAACACCAAATGAGAAAACAATCTTGTTTCTTTGTCTTATAGACAGGAAACAATGACTTCTTAGAAACTTTTGGAGCCAGGGTAAATTTGGGGACAATTAAAATCAATTGCTGTATATTTTCCAGTTGCATCAATGTTTTATTAATATCTTTGTAAACTTAGGAGGAAAATATTTAAGGCTCTTCACATGAAGTCCTCCACAACCAAATTTCAGTCTTCAGCTCCAATGTCCTCACTACAAGCACTCACTATTCCACAAGAAGGAGGTGGCTGCATCAACATCCCACAGTCTGAATTTGATGAGAAGTGTTCGACCTATTTGGTGTTTGAAAATTGGGATATTTTACTTCAACAGCTAAACTTTAGGCACCACTGTAAAAAATGAATAGGTCTAAACATAATGAGTTCATGTCCCTGCATGGCAATAATTAGCAAGAACCAGGTGATGTCTGAACTATGCAGGTGAGGAAGGGATTGTCCAGTCTGCCACCGTCCTTACCCCTTCCTATCATCTTATCACTAGGTCGTTTTGCTCATTTATAATACATACTTGGCCATTATAAACGTTTGAATTTGTCCGTTGTGTTCTTCCTTGTCATTACTTAGAATATCCCTTTGAGCTTCTTTCCTGATTTTCTCTTTTTTTCCCTCTCTGATAGATGCTTTCTCAGCCTTCTTTGAAACTTAACTGTCTTTTTTGGGGGGGTATCTTTTTCTGATACTTATACCTGATACTTATACTCAGGCTTTCTGATACCCTTTGCATAGATTCATTATACCTGCAGCTGTCCTCATTCATTCTACAGAATCCAGGGTGCACCAGCCACATGCCAAGCACTCTGCTGAGCCCTGGGACATTAATGGAGGCGATTGCATTGGACCCACATGGATCTGGGATGAGCTCCCAGCGTCATTGGATTGCATTGCTGATCAGGTGAACGATGTCTCCCACTCTCCCTTTCCCTCTGTCACAGTGGCCAGCAGTGCTGGTGGCTCCTCCAAAGGCCGAGGCCCTAGAACAAGATGATGTAGAGCAGAGTCATCGGATGACCTGGTGAAGGACATGAGCTCTAAAGGAAAAATAACACTTGTTATTTTGACTTCTCAAGCTTCTTAGTTTTCCACAGTATGTCCTAGTCTCTCCTGATCGCTACATTTAGTGCTTCCAAAATTGCAGATCAAAAGATCCAAAGATTTTAAAAAAATACATGTATATATATATATATATATATATATATATATATATATCCACAACTTAGGATGATACAATTTCTTACTTGCTGTTATTAAAGCAACTG
The DNA here is from genome assembly GCA_004026765.1 of Micronycteris hirsuta. Classification (NCBI taxonomy): domain Eukaryota; kingdom Metazoa; phylum Chordata; class Mammalia; order Chiroptera; family Phyllostomidae; genus Micronycteris; species Micronycteris hirsuta. Next base: position 29,708 of record PVJI01002611.1, read on the forward strand.
CAAACAGGTTTATTACACTAAGACTTTATTTTCTTAGATTAAATATTATTCACACTATTTTCTCTGGACAAAGTGCACAGCCCTGGCCCTTTACTCAGATAAACACACACACACAGACAATACCTAAACTCAGGAAATACTCTTCTGGGTGAAAAGGTACTCTTTTATAATCTTTACTTCTATTTTTGAGGAAAATTTCAATGGAATGTAAAATATATGCAGAAAATTGCAGAAATCATAAAGGTCAATGAAGTTTTACACAATGAGCACAACTGAGTTGTTAACACTAAGATCGGCATCTCATTTCCCCAAATGCTCTGTGTTACCCCATTCCCATCAATACCCTCCCTGCCTACAGTCACGACTAACGCTTATCAGGACTTCCGGCACCAGAGATTAGTTTTGCTCATTTTTGGGCTTCATATAGATGGCACCGTACTGCATCTGCTCTTTGGTGTTGAAGTACTTTCACTTAATCTTTGTAAGAGCCATTCCTCGAGTGTTGTGTAACTGGAGTTCCTTCATTCTTGTTTTTACATTGTAATCCATGATGTGGAGACACCATGATTAATTTATCTACTGTATTGCAGATGGACATTGAGAGTGTTTTCAGCTTTTTGTTATTAAAGGTCATGTGGCTCCAAACAGTTTTGAAAATATCCATTTTGTACATAACTTTTGGTGAGCAGGTGAATGCTCTTATGATATAGACGTCTGAGCTTGGTGTAGAATTGCTGAGTATAAGAAGTTCAGCTTGAGAAGATATCATCAAGCAACTGGTTGTACCATATTACATTTCCACCAGAAAGTATGAGATTTCTAGTTGTTCCAAATCCTTGTCAATACTCGAAATTGCCTGTCCCCTCCCCCCTTGTTTTTTCTCCTCCCTCCCTCCCTTCCTTCCTACTTTCCTTCCGTCCTATTGCTTTGGATATGTTGTGGTATTACGTTGCTGTTTTAATTTGTGTTTCCATGATTACTAGTAAATTTAACTATCTGTTCATATGTTTTTGCCAGTTTAAAAATATCCTTTGTTTTTTTGTTATTGATTTGTAGGCATTCTTCGTATATTATAAATGAGGCTTTTATTAGATATAGGCACTTCAAAGCACTAAAGAAAAAAATCTTACTGGTGATCCTGTATTCAGATTCCTCAAATATTAATGTTTTACTATACATACTCATTCTTCCCATCCCTCTCTTATCGAGATGGATAGTGTTAAAATAAAATGGAGCTGCTCCTGCCTGGAGTGCCACACCGATATTTAGATAACTTTCATCCCCTGTAAGTGTTCTGCTTGACCAGAAAACACATTATATTCAGTCAGCCAATCTCCAAACAGTGTGCCAATTCTGGGCTTTATCACCCCAAATGAGGTTAACTATGTGGCCGCAGCCAATTGGATGTTTTATATTTCTCTTCCTGTTCTTTATTACTTAACCTATAAAAGTTTCTTGCCTTCTGCCCCACTTTGCAGTTCCTTGAGAGGAGATGAACCAGTTCATGAATAATTAAATACAGTTTGTATACATCACCTAAATTATGTTCTTTCACTTTTTTTAATGATAGAGATGTTTTATGCATGCGCATTTTAATTTTCATTACAGTCCAGTTCATCTTCTTTTTTTCTTTTTGTCTATATGGTGGGAGCCAGTGTTGTGCTGTTTCTAAAAAAACTTTGCTTTCAAAGCCTAGACACAATCTCTTTATTTTTCTTTTGCTGTGGTTCGAAGGAAGAAGGGTACTGACCTTGCTGTTTACATCCCTGGACATTCATTAGGTGACTATGGGATATTAGGGAAATATGTGGATAGAATTATGGGTGTATTCATTGTTCCTGTAGGCTTGAAACATCGCTCTTTGATTCTATTCTTTGGCCCTATGCTTTTGTTTTATTTTTATTTTTTTTATACTTTTTGTTCTTGTAGTTCAGTATTGCTATTTTAGACTTATTAAAGTGGTCTGTTCCAAGAGCAAGATTTGGGTTTAAAGAAAGGTACCATTTAAAATTTCAAATCATAGTGAAAGAATTCTCCATAGCCCAGTGCAGCCTGCTAAGTTTAAGGCCAATGTCAGCCATGCGCAAAGTAGCATTCCGCCTGTCTTTGCCCACTCTGTGTCTCTATCGTCCCTTAAACAATGGGGAGGAATTATGCCCCAGTGACTACAGAGTTTAGGCATTTCTAAATCCTGGGGACCAAGTACCCCATAATAGCCTCCCACTCTGAAGTCCCCACAAATATATATCTTGTTGATGTAACGAGTTTTTTGATAAGTAAGGCAAACTCAGTAGGAAAATAGAAAATCATGATTCATTCGATTTATTTGGGAATGAACTTTATAGGGAAACTAGACAGACTTAAATAAAAAAGAGGGAGCAAGAACTCTACCTTTCTGGCATGATTGTTTATTAATAAAACATATGGAAATTTATTGAGCTAGACTAAACAGTCTTTTCTTTATAACATATCCCATGAAGAACTCTATTATCTACACCGGGATAAAGCCTTCCTACAGCATGCCCAAATATTTACTTTCACGTTATGAACATTTGAACTCTTTTGACATTTTCTACAAACCTCAGAGCATCCATTTAAACCCACTGCTCACTTCTGCCTTTTAATTTCTTCACGCTGTAATTTAACACTAGAGTTACTTTTCTGATGTATTTGGTATGAATAAATTACATTCTACAAATGTTTGAAATGTTCAGTAGGCTCAAACCAGTCATAATTTATCTCTGAGTACCCTTTAGATAAGAACAAAATGGTCTCCCTTTTTTTTTTTAATTTGTACAACTTAAATCTTTAAAAAATGTGCAGTTATGTAAGTGTAGGATTAAGGACTTCTTTCATTGCAAATTTCTCATCCTCATGCTGGGGGATTATGCATTCCCACGCTGTTATAAAGTTGCTCTGTATATCAGGGCCTTTATAACCAACTGGAAAACTAATGGCTTTCTTAAAAAATTTAAATATCTTTGAATCATGGGAGTCTATTAGAAAAATACAGCTTCATTGGAATTAGGAGAAAATACCCTTGGTTCAACATTTAATATTGCATTTCAACTTCACATATAATTGTTTATACAGTTTTCAGTCTCCCACAGCCCAAATAAAAAAGGTTTTGTACACTATAGCTATAAATTTCAAAAGACAACGTCAAAACATTCAGTAGAACAGAACTTTCTTATCGCTCCCGGCAGACTCTCAGCTCCAGCATGGCGTGGGGAGAACAGGGCTTAATTATAACAGTTTCCTATTACAGTAACCTATTTGGTTACCACATGTTGCAAAGTTAACAGACATGAAAAATGTGGATCTTATTTCTCTGTTTATTTTTCTAAGGTGGTAGGGGAGGGGAGTTTCGCCAGGGGAGCAGAGTCATTGCCTTTGGGGCGCCCCTTAGTGATCACTAACTTTACACTAAAATGAACTATGATGAGATTTAAACAGTCTCCATCCTATGTTTTCCTGTACTTACTGGGTTATGCAGTAGATCTCAAGTCTTAGCCTAAATCCAGACATACGAACCTGCGCAGGGCGGGTGGTGTGCGAGGCTTACTTTGAGCCTGAGCTTAAATGTGATGGGAAAAGAGGAAGAGCAAGGGAGCAGCTCTTCCTTTCCTTGCTGACGCAGTGGAAGGGGAGAGGTCTGAGGAGAGTAAATGAAATGTATGTATTTGGCCACGGAAATAGTCCTGCTACTTGGGCTTTTCTCTGTTCTACAATGCATAAGGAAGGAAGGAAGGAAAGAAGGTGGGTGGGAGGAGGAAAGAAGGAAGGAAGGCAAGAAAGCAGGGAGGGAAAGGAGAAGAGAGGAAAGGAAAGGAAGATAAAAGAGAAGGAAAGACAAGATAAGACAAGAGTTACCTTCCCACAATGGTAAGGGCTCAGATCAAGGATGCCAAAGTCTAGCTCTCACTGTTACGGTATCTCATCAGGTAAAACCTTAGTCAGGGCACGTCCCCAAAATCAAGAGGAGGGATGATGACTTTGCCTCTGAAGTTCCTTCCAGAGTGTCCCAGGTACTAACGTAAGTGTCTAGAAGAAGCTGGGCCCCTGATAACCAGAGCGGAAAGATGTGGATCTTATTTCTCTCTCTGTTTATTTTTCTAAGGTGGTAGGGGAGGGGAGTTTCGCCAGGGGAGCAGAGTCCTTGCCTTTGGGGCACCCTTAGTGATCACTAACTTTATACTAAAATGAACTATGATAAGCTTTAAACAGTCTCCATCCTGTGTTTGCCTGCACTTAGTGGGTTATTCAGTAGATCTCAAGTCTTAGCCATAACGTGGCCGTGAGAAAATGGTGGGTGTAAACAGGTGTCACTTGAGCAGGACTCACTGCTGGAGGTCATTTTATTCCCAAAGGTCTGCAAAGATGTGCCTCGTCCAGGAACCAAAAATGAAGAGATTGACACCTGCGCCCAGGGGAGGGTCAAGATAACCCATGACTGAAGCAGACCCAGACGCAAGGAGGGTTACTGGTTAAAGGCACTCATGCCCGCTCTTGAAGCAGTGTTGTCCCTTGAACCCCATCCAGTTGACTGACACTGATCAGTGGCAAGCTGGCTGCCTTCATCCCCCAGCTGTGCCTTTCTTGGGCTCTGCTAAAAGTGAATGCAGTGCCCAAGGTCAGCATCTCCGCTGCCTGTGTTTAAAAGCATTAGTGAAAGCATCACACCAACCAGCAAGATAAGCTTCCCCCAGACCTTCTGAGATGCAAATCCAGCACCCAGCCACAGAACAATCTGAATTATATTTTTAAATGAAATGAAAAAGAGGAAAAGGGAAGGGAAGAGAGGAGTCTGGAGCATTAAAGGGAAAAGCTCTGAACTTGACTTCAGAAGATTTGAATCAAATACCAGCATCAGTTCTTTCTCCCACATTTCTGTCTCTTCCCTCCTTTCTTTGGTTTCCCTTCCTCGCAGGTTCATGTTTATTCTCCTGTTATTTTATCTGTTACTTGTGGGAGGTACGTACCATCACAGGCAAAGTGAGGACAGGTGGTACACCTGAATGATGTAGCCTTGCTCCGAGAGGTCTTACCCTTTAGTGGTGGAGTCAGGAAGTAAACAAGCCACTAGAAATGATCACGTAATAACTAAGACGATAATGATTTGAGAGAGAAGTATTGGAAATCCACATAACAAATGGACTAGTCTATTCAAGGAGATCAGCAAGGCTTCTCTGAAGAAGCAGCTTTGAAAAAGAGACACACTGGCTAAGGAGGAGTTAGTATCAGGCTTCTTAGCTAATAGAATCAGAGACAAAATTTAAACCAGCTGCCCTTTACTTTTCTTTTTTCTCATTCACCTGTTTGTGTTGATTTGTGTAGCCAGCACATATGCAACTGGATATTATTATTCCCAAAACATTTTAAACTCCTTGCTTTCTTCTCTCATAGGTGAGGGTTGAGGCTTCTAGTTCTCCAACACTCTTAGATGCTCTGTCCTTTCTTAAATTCATGGCCGAAAGGAAGCTAATAATATTCCTACTCTATATGACTGGAGATGCTCATTTCTGCAGAGCATCAAAAGATCCACAGCGTTCCAATTGTGACTGACAGACGCGTGGCCCTGTTTTGAGCATTCTAAATACATGATCGCCTCTAATGTTTACACACCTATGTATGATATTTACTACTGTTTTCCTGTTCTACAGAGAGATAAAACTAAGTTACGGAGAAATGAATTTGCAACCAGAGCATTCTGAAGCTGACATCTGCATATTTAATTTCATTCATTACACGCCTCTTTAGTTTAATCAGCTTTTGCTTTCCTGAAGTCCAAGGAAGGGAAATTGAGTTGCCTAATATAGCAGAAAATATAGCAGAACTTTGTGAGAGTAGTGTCCTTATATCCCCCGTATCCGGTGTGAAGAGAAAAATATATAATTTAAGGTGAAAATTCCATTTCTCCTCTCTCTGTCTCTTTGCCCTCCCTCTGGCCCTCCTTCTCTCTCTCTCTCTCCTATCTAGGTAAGCAGATATAGAGATGAGAGATAGATAGTTTGGATAGATTTATCATTTAAATAGGTGTATACATAGTTTTAACAATGTCTTATATGAATATTCATTTTTTATTTTATGATAGTAAAATTATTATTTTCCCCTTTATAGTTAGAGATTGGATTCCAGGATTGGAATCCAAACTCCAGTCCTTTCTGTCTGTTTGACTTTTGGCAAAGGGTACTAACATCTGTACACCACAGCTTTCCTTCTGAAAATAGAATTAATTTTATTATGTTGGCTGGTGGTTGATAGGATGTATACATATCTCAGGGAGTCCTTAGTGGTTAGCAGACAGTAGGTATGAATAAATGAGAAATTAAGTCATTAACACATAAGGTAGGCTTGAAAGAAAAAAAGAGCAGTTTGAGGTAGATGTGTGGATGGAGGGAACCGAGAAAGAGAAGTGACATCTTTGTTTTCTTTCTTCCAACCAGCGGCTCTGTACTTTTTCGGAGCACTTCCTAAGCTGGACCACTGTATAAGCTCTGCAATGTGAGACTCTCCAAATTATGAACAGATTTCCTTCCAGTTACGTAGGCTAAAGATGGTTGATCATCTATGAATTCTGTTTGTCCTCTATTCCCAATGCTATCTATCGACACTGCGCTTCCAAAATGTATCTCTTCCAGTCTTTGTGACTAAGGTCTCTCTCCCATAGCAGAATGTGAGTGACTTAAAGACAGAGTCAATGTCATCACTCATCCCCTCGCTGCCCTTAGCACCAAGGTTATGCTTTTACACGGATGAATTAACTAATACATGCCAGTTAAATGAATACAGAGTAATTCTTCTTTGTCAACTTCACTTTCTCGTTTCTGCTTTTTGCTTAGAACCATCACAAACTCTTTTCTTCCAACTTTCTTTGCCTCCAGCTCATCATGGCTTTGTTTACAGATGATATATCCAGGTCGCCAGGCATTTGGCTGATCATGATATGAGATCTGTAATAACGTTCCTTTTGGTTTAGACTTTGTGAATCTAATGGCATGGCCTTAGACAAGTCACTGCCCTGTCTGGACAGACCACAGCTTTTCCATATGCAAAATAAGGTAGACAGGTTCCTGGTTTTCAATGCCCTGAATGATCTAAATTCCATTTCTTTGGGCAGTTACCCTCATTCCAGAAATAGGTGAACTCTGAAATAAATTGTCAAGTGGAGAGTTTTCTTGTGAGCAGGTGATTGTTGCAAGTTTTGTCACTGAGCCTGAGGGTACAGGGCAGGGCACCTTCCTGTATCTGTCCTGGTGTCCGGACATGCCTGGCTTTGGTGTGTACGGTCGTCTTTCTAAAAATGACAAAAGCATCAGCTGAGGGCTGTGATGTGCCAAACTCCCTCTTTCCTTTTAAAAATGAAACCATATTCTCAGATCCATTTTAAGGTGTGAAATGTACATGCTATGGAAACACTATTTTCTGTGGAGAACAAAAGCTTGGAAGGATAAAAAAAATTTTTTTAGACTATACTCATTCTATTCTTAACTTCATATGACATTAATTTCAACACAGAAAGCAATGCTTGATTTAGTTAGGAAAAATAATCCCTGATCATTGGGAGTTTTCTTATAGTTGGTTCCAGCTTGGTCATTGACTTAATCATGACTTAAGTTAAAGTTAACAAGCTTTACATAATTTGTTTAACATTCCTTTGTCACCTCTGTCTTTGTGTAAATTGGGGATAGTGATACTTGTTCCTGAGAACACTCTCTTACACAGGAGCCCTAGACGGGAAGGACCTGACTTGGACTCCTGTCTTTATCACCTACTAATTATAGTGATAAATCACCAACCGTACTGAGGCAAATCACTTAACTTTTCCAAATCTCCTGAAAATGATGGCCTCACAGGATTTTTGCAAGGATTGCAGAATTACAGTTAGTTCCTGGCACTCAGTAGGTGTGTAACAAGTGGTGCAGTAGTTATGAATGCCTTGAGGCAATGCCCAGCTTAGTGGTCTCTCTTTGTTTTAAGTCCCAGATGCAGAGCAAGGTGGCTGCGGCCACAGCACACGCGGTGGAGGACATGTGGGGCGGCCCAGTCGTTCCTCATTCTGAAGTCTGGAAGAAGTCAGACAATAAACACATTTGGCTGGGCCCTAACTGCTTTGTGGCCTTTTGAAAATCACTTTCTGTTCTCTTGACCTCTCTTCTTCTTGCCTGTAATTTAAACATTTTAATTCAGTAATTGTCAATGTTTCTTCGGGCTTTCTAGTGTTAGGGGTGAGAGTGAGCTTTTCGTTTGTTCATGGAGCAGCAGCCAGTTGGTAGGGATTTGATGGTTTCAACATTCAAATAAATTGTAGCCCTGCCCTGGAGGCAAAATCCAGGTGTGTTCAGTCCACTGTGCAGCGGGGGCGCTTAGTTCCGAGGATGGCAGCCGCAATGCCCCATTTGTAATTTTAGTAGCTCATGCATTTCCTGGCGAGTGCATTCACCAAGCCTCAGAGATATTTATGCCATTATTTGTTCTACTCAAAGACCAAAAGACTTGGCCTCTCAGAATTACATGTGTATTTTTTTTCGCACCAAGTCTTGATAAACAACAGGGTATGCTAATAATAAACATTATAAGTATTCTTTATGATAAAAGTATGTCTATGCAAAATTCTCTAGGCACCTAAGAACGCCAAACTGGATATATTGTCTAATAAAAGGGCAGCCCAGCTCTATAAATCTCAAGCATAGTAAAGAAAAATTCCCCATAACCACCTCCAACTGCATAATAAATAAAGCAACTATTCGCCCATGTAAAACAAAGGAAATAAGGAGCTTGAAAAATCACCAGAACTTTGTATCCGAGGACTTTAAAATGAAAGTTAAAATCCTAGAAAGGTGTGATATGCTGATGTGGTCTGCAAGGCCCTTGAGTGGTAAACCAAGCCTCCTCTTAGGTACTGGGCAAGCCAACCACCCATTGGCAGCTTTACTGCAGCTGAATTAGTATGTGTGTTGGAGTCACACACACGCTCCCAGCATTGTAGTGGCTTCGCCCATAAGGTTTAACTTCATATTCGTGTTAAGTCCAACGCAAGTTTGAGGTTGTAGCTCTCATCTATGTCAATTTGGAGAGCCTGGTTGTATCTTGGCTACTTTTCTTTTTGTAACTTTGACATCTCCGTGCTTTTCATTCTCATCGGATACAGAAAAGAGATAAGAGAGCATAAAAGATTCACATCTTTTCCTGGTTACCTTGGAATAAGAATAACACATGCTAATTCTGCTCACTGTCCGCTGCCCAGAACTAGTCACACAGCCCGACTTTACAGGCGAGAGATAAATAGGGAAGCTTTCTGGTGAGCACTGCTGTTGGGAGACAGCAGGTCCCTTTTAGGGTGGAGGGTGAGTCTACTTCTCACCTTGCTGCATGGCTGCAAAGCCTGCACGCCCACCCAGACTATAGCATACTCAAGAGTGAACACTTAAAACCATACTTCAAGTGACAGGGTGTGTCCAAGGTCAAGTGGACGGAATAATGACAGTGAAATAATGGGCCTACCTCGAAGCAGACTCCAAAGATAAGTTTATAAACATCACACAAAAAATGTGCGTCCAGGTACCACAGTATCTTTGTTGAAATTCTGACACCAACAATTATTTAAACTGCTTTTTGGTCAAGTTGCTTAATATTTTTTTAAGTTTCAGATTTCCCATTATTTAAATAGACTAGTACCTATTTGCCCTAAAACTATCAGATGTGAGTTATGAGGGGTGTTTTTAGATGATAGGTATAGAAATATGGTCAAAATCATTACGTCTTTTGTAAGTGCACCGTACTGACAGATTGCATGGGTAGATACTCCTGCAGTCCAATAGGATGTTTTCAGCAGCCAGTGACAGATGACCTGACTTAATACGGGCTTCAGCAATGAGGACACTCTTTGTCTCTCGTAATGGCAAGTCAGGGGAAGGTTACTGTGGCAGGTCTTTAATGCCTGAAGTCTGTGTCATGTCCCCGCCTTGATACCCTTCATGCTAACTTCACCCTCAGTCCATTAGCAAGGGAACTGTGGCAGCGCAGGGCGTCGTACCCAGACAAAGTAGCGAAGATCATGGAGAAGGGTCATTATCCGCTGGTGAACTTTCTTCAGCCTGAAGAAACATTTACATAAATCCCACCCTGCCCTCCACTCTCTTGTAGAAATTCCCTCAAAGTTTATCACCAGAATTGGGTCATATGACTATTCCTGAATTAATCATTGGCAAAGGTCCTAGAATCAATCTAATTGGCTGGGAATCATCATCACATTGCATGGAATTTAGGATGTAAAAGAATCAACCAGAATAACATCTAAGTCCACTCTGTTTCCAATTCCTGGAGCAGCATTTCCTTCCTAATGGGAAGTTTCCTTATTCTGAGAGCATCTGCACAGTGTTCTGCTGGAACCTCACAAAGGCTCTTATCTCTGCTATTGCTGTCGAGGGGATCATACCCGACTCCCAGGCAAGGACCTCAGGTAGACCAAGACCGGGCTAGCCACCTGGACTTGTGAACAAATGAGCACATTTGAGATTTAGATTAAAACCTTGGCTCAGCCACTAGCCATGAACATGGCAAGATGCTCTTGTCTCTTGTGTTTCATTCTCTCTCTATAAAACAGGATATGAAAAGCTAACTCATGAGTCTTTTGAGATGAATGAATTAAATAATGCAGCATTTGCAGCACACAGTAGGCACTTGATAAGAGTTATTACTGGTAATAATATTAGTATCAGTATAATGAAGAATTAGAAGAAGAAAAACCATTCTCACTATCTTATCCTATATCTTTTTTTCTCCTGCTCATGTTAGGCATTTATTATCCCATTTCCTTTCCAACAAACCCTGTGTAAACATGGATCATTCTCATGTTTTATGCAAATATGCCTTGAAAAATATGTTTGTCCACAATGTTAAAAAACAGGAACATTGTTAGGTAAATTGGGGTAAGACCAAATGATGGAAAGTTAATCAACCATTAAAAATCATGTTTGTGTAGCATTTTTAATAACATGGAAAATGACTTATGTTACAATATTTAAAATGTGTTTCCAAAGTGAGTGTGTGTGTGTGTGTGTATAATGATCTCAACTATACAAAGAAAAGTATTCAGAGGAAAAAAGCTTGAAGGAAAAAGCACCAAATTTAACAAATTTTGGCTCCCACCAGTCAGATTCCGCATGATTTATTTTGTTCTGTAATTTCATTTTATCTAAACTTTCTTAAGCATAATACACATATTGAAATAAAACTGTATTGGATATAGAGTTAATACAGATGCACAGATAAGATTTAGACGTGTAGATATTGTCGTTTATCGAGCTCTTACCACACATGCCTGGTTTTCTGTTAAACTTATTACAGAAGCATTGCCTCGTAAATTTTCTGCCAGAATCTAGGGGAGTAGGTATGATTACTTCCATCATTATTTCCATATGATGAAAGTGGACTTTACAGGAGGAGGTAAATTACCAATATTACCCTGGGATTGGAAACTACGCATTAGCTCCCAGCATTCATGCTTGGGAGGTGCTCTCAAGGTCCCATTCAATGAAAAGAGTGTTTGATTCCATGGATGAGTAAAACGGCAGGCATGTTTTGGATTTGTGAGTGCCCAGCAGAAACCAATGTGCAAAGAGGTAAGAAATACCCGGCTTCAGTAGAGGTGGAATGGGGGAGAGCAGTAGGAATACTGTGAGAATCCAAAAGTGGCATTTTGATCTTTCCATTACACTGCTATGGAGCCACGGTAATTGCTGGCTCATTCTGAGGGAGACTGTTGTATGCTTTACTTCTCAGCGCACAGCTTCCTTTTCACACAGTCACGGGGTATCGATACACTTGCATTTCAGCCTGTGGAACAACACTTGGTGACTAAGGATGGAAGCTGCTTTTTCTTGGAATGTAAGACACATGCGATTTGCTTAACAGTCAAATCATTAAAAAATAAATTAAACTGAAACAGCAAACACGAGACATACAACTAACCAGGCCAGCTCACGTCAAGATAGAGTGGAGCTGGGGCATTTCTAGTACGTTGGTGACTCCATGAAGGATCAACAATGAGCTAGGTAGAGGGAAGTTGCCTGACTTAAACTACATAGTCGGAGTTAAGTCCAGTCTTCTACACTTTGATGTGCACTGACATGATGACTGGGCTACAGGAAGTCTTCCTTTGAATTCAGAAGGCCTTAACCGTCGTGTTGGAAAGACAGCACTCCCCCAAAAATGCACCATGTCACTTCAGCTAATACCTACAGGTTTTCATCTGTGTCATGTTGAAGAAATACAAATGTAAGGGCTACATTTGTTTAGAGTAGATGTATTTCGGTGACATAAAAAGGACAGAACTCAGTGACTGTAATGTACACTGTGTAACACATTATTTTTCAATGTCAATCTCAAATTGTAGATGTTGCCTAAAGTGAAATGTGACGAGGAAGTGAAGCTGGATGTGACATTGACACACTGAAGTCTCTCCCAGCTGCTGACATGATGACAGCAGAACCTTGAAGACATTTGGGACTTGGTCGCTAGGGAAGTCCTCAGGAATCACACGGTGAATATTACACAGAATATGTATTGTTTCTACCTGCTCTGCACTCAACTCTCTTTCCATTAGCAAAAATACTCAGATTCTGGAGATACTGCCTTTGGTCTATCTGGGTATGCTCAAGATGATTCTGTCTTTGGTTCCAGGAGCTGAGTATGTAACCAGGTTTTGTCAAGGAGAGTCACATCTCTCAGGCCTCAAGGCTTGATTCAGGGACAGTGAGATGGCCCAGATGGGGCCAATCTGAGTTGACATTGCCAAATAATGTTCTTTTTAAAATTTTAAGGGAAGATACAATTTTCTATTTAACTTAGAAATCCGAAGATACGGGCCTAGTTGCTGTGGGACAGGGAGGGAGTCCTTATGTAAAAATAGCTTCTTTTAGGACAAAAACAATGAAGAAGCAAGCACACAGAAAGTAAGATGATGAAGAAAAGCCTTATTCTAAATACACAGAGTGAGCCCCTCATTCCAGCCAATTCTGAAATCATAATCCCATATGGACTTATTAATTACATGAATCAATAGCTACTTTTTGTTTATTCCTGTTTATGTTGGGTTCCTTTCATACAAACATAAGAATTTACATTAATACCAACGTGTGTACATGGGTGTAAGACATCTGTCTGGAAGACGTGCAGCCATTGTTAATATAACGAGAATAGTTTGAGCAACATCGATGTAATGTGGCAACCAAGGAGAGCGGACTGGAGTGCGCATGTGCGAACAATGTCGACTTCACTGTACTAGTCAGTGGGGGCGGTAGATGCTATTGAGTGACGATGTGTACTGTGGTTGTTGTATTCAAAATGAGCAAGTAGAGAATAAATCTGCATCAAATTTTGCGATAAACTTGAACATTCTTCTGTGGAAACTATTCAGATGATTCAGAAGGCCAAAGCTATGGGCAACTGGTGACTGGCAGCTTCATCATGGCAACGCATCCACTCACACGTCACATTATGTGCAGAGTTTTTTTGTGAAACAGCAAGTCACCCAGGTGACTCAGCCCCCCTGCAGCCCCCTGAGACTTCTGGCTTTTCCTAAAACTAGAATCACCTTAGAAAAGAAAGACATTCAAACCCCTAATGAGATTCAGGAAAATACGACAGGGTAGCTGATGGTGATTGAGAGAACTGTGTGAGGTCCCAAGGTGCCTACTTTGAAGGGGACTGAGGCGTCATTGTCCTGTGTACAATGTTCCTTCTATCTAGTATCTTCTTCAATATATATCTATTTTTCATATTACATGGCTGGATACCCTCTGGACAGACCTCATATGTAGATGATATGGTATGTAATATGTTATATTATATATTATGTTATAATCTCATAAAATGCCAGGAAAACAAATAACCCAATTAAAAAGTAGACAGAAAATCTAAATAGACACTTATCCAAGAAGACATACAGACATGTGAAAAGTTGTTCAGCATCACTAATCATCAGAGAAATGCAAATCAAAACCATAATGAGATCCCCTCACACCTGTCAGAATGGCTTTCATCAATAAATCAACAAAGAGCAAGTGCTGACCAGGATGTGGAGAAAAGGGAACCCTTTTGAGATATAGATTTTACAGTGTAGAGAATATAGTCAATAATGTTGTAATCGCTATGTATAGGGCCAGGTGGGTGCTTGAATATTGGGGAGGACCATCTGTTAAAATACACGATTTTCTGGACATTATACTGTATATTTGAAACTAATGAAGAAAGGTTTTTAATGTAGACTGTAATTGAAAAAATAAAATAAAATCCATCTGTATTATCACATATTGTAATACATCATATATATGATGTATGATATGTATATCTATAGCTATATAGAGATAGTTGATATCGTAAGATACATATCTAGATCTATATTTATATTTATATAGATCTAGATATATATCTTACCCCTACTAAGATGTAGGGATGTAGGGGTAGTATGAAGGAGCGTTTTACAACAGTAAAAAGTACTAAACTGGTAAACAGCAAAATAGTGTTGTAATGTGCACATCAAAAACAAACAAAAATATCTTCAGAGTTTCACTATCAAGTGGACCCTTCCATTTTAGAATTAATAAAAGGAGCCGGGATCTCTTGTAACAGGTTCTAGAAGACACTGATTCAGTCCCTAGAAAGTGGGTGGGCATCCAGCCTGGTGAGTTGACAGCTGATAATGGCAGTCGGCTGTCAGCGTTGGTGTAGTTTATGAAAGAGACTAGTGATCACAGACAAAAGCTCGTGATGCGAACCACTGCGCTGAAACAGAAAAGACAACGATGTGTTCAAGCTTATCAGAGATTTCTATTAGTAGCATAAAAACACAGTCCCGCACGTGGACTGACCCTCGCTGAGCATGTCCCTGCTCAGCCGGGGTAAATTCCAGAATTGATCGCTAAGAAAGGAGCACCATACAGCTTAATCACAGGCTGTATGCTGCACAATCATGAAAAGGCTGCAAAACCTGATCATCATAATCAATGCTTTTTGCTGACTGCAGTGAACAGAGTCAACTTGAAGGGAGAATGTGTTCTCAGCGATCACTGATTCCATCCATTTCTTTTGTGAATAAATTGATAGAGAGCCCTGCTTGTCTTTTCCTTGAAGAAGGGAAGTGACTTCCTTATAGACAATTACTCGTATTTTTTTTCAAATGTGCAAAATGAAAAAAAAATCTGTTTCCTCGTAAGTGAAACAACAGTTTAGTTGACTTAGAAGTAAGCGTATAGCAGATAAACTCAAATACTTAAAGGCACTAAGCGCGCGTCAGTCAAAACCAGGGTGGACGCAACGGTTAGAGTGAAGTTACATCCTTTTATTAGGAAACTCAGTGTGACTCAAAGGACTTGGGTGTTGTAATAATTTCACTGCCATTTTTCTAAAACAAAAGAATAGTTATGGAAAAAGAAGGAATGGACTCCTCATGTGAAGTGGCAATGCATTTGCAACATGTGACATCTCCTTTCCATGGATGTTTTCACACTGGAGATAACAGTGTGGGGGGAAAATAAATGCGGAACCCTTTGCCAACATTGATGGGACAGAGAAGTACATTAAGTATTAACTTTTACACTGCTGTGTTAGCAGTGTATTAGCACCTGAAACGGCGCCTGACACGTAGTAGGAGCCCCAAAATATTTTGTGAAAGAAAGGATGAAGGAAGAGCCCGCTGATGCAACAGAAGAGAATGATTCTGAAATCCGAGACTGTCTAATACTCAGAAGTATCACCCTTTCCCACAACATGCAAAAACAGCGCTACAGACCTCCGTGCCAGACACAATCATCATCACTTTGCACATCCAAGCAAAGACCTGGAAACACGTGAAATGTGAGTAATGATGTGTGTGCGTGTCTATTTCAACAAGGTTCCTCATTTTCCCCAAAGTTATAGACCAAAGCCATAGACAACAGAAAAAAGTTCTAACAGAAGAAACCTAGCACAAAATAACACAAAGAACAGAAGAGAAATAGTAAGTTTGACAGTTTCATATATTATTAGGATTCTTTTGAAAATAAAAATAAAACATAATGATAAACCTTTCATTGCTTATTGATGATCTACCTAAAGATTATAATTAACCCCTCAAGTGGTTTTTAAGAGGAGGTGTGAAGATCTATTTTGAGAACCAAAGGCAGGGGGAGGGGGAAGGCTGCAGTGGTAAGGTTAGGGACCACTGATGTGGAACAAGTGAGCACAGTGATCTAAAATCCACAGAAGCCATCAGAAAGTAGAGCCCAGTCACTTGCAGGTTATGTCCTGCAACCTCTGACCTTGCAGAACCAATCTGAAGGAGGTGGTAGACTCTACATTTAGCCTGTGCTCTGTTCATTGCCCTCTACTTCTTGCCAAGACTTCAGTTAACCTTGGACTCTCATTCTCAGGGTTCATTTGGGGCAAATCACGGGGTTCTGCACCTATGAGGAAGCCAGGCAGCTGTCATTGGCTGGGCATCTGCCTTTGAGAGTGAGCACTCAAATAGAGCTGGAGAGCCCAAAGTCGGGGCGAGGGGAGCGTGCTGATTCTAGGTATTTGTTAACTCCAACCTCATGAATGGGTCAAAGCCCTATAGAAGAAGGAATATAACCCCAGTTCTAGAGCTCACAAGAATACACAATCACTCTTTGAGTAATCTTGATTTAATTTCCTCAGCCAGGCATAGCTGGAGGAGAAGTCCTATGTATATCCAAGCTGTTTCTCCATCTTTTTTGTGGGCAACACAAAAGCTAATACCCAGGAAGAGGGCTTCAGCTTGCCCACAGAAACATCAGGCTGGTGTACAGTTGAGGGTGCACCAGTCCCCCTGAGTCTCAGCTCCTTCCCCTGTGAGGCCTCAGGAGCCACTCCTCTGGCTTTGCTGCACTAGGATTTAATTTAATCTTTCCCATTTCCTTCTGTCATGCTATTCATTCTCCACGGCATTTCTCTTCTTACCTGACAAATCTCTCATTTTTAATTATTCCCTATTAAGCATAATTGATGGCTAGCGCATGGTTGATCAAACAAGCGCCATGCTGCTGGAGAAATGCAACGTGTGAAGTGAGGCAGATGAAGTTTCTACTCTAGGATAGGAGCCGCGGCACACCTGGAGTACTAATTTTCATTCCAGGTACCACCTAAATGAACTTCGACAAACCAATGGCATTCAGAAGGAATTGGCAAGAATGGTGAAGGAAACAAAAATATAGGAAACGGACCCTGGAGAAGAAAATGAACAACAGGACCTGAGGGTAAAACTGAGGTAGGTAAAGAAGCAGCCTATGAAAGAAATCGGTTTTTTCTGTCATTTAAAACATTTTAATATATATTTCAATCAATTAAGATTACTTTGTAAAGATCATATTCACGCCCCCCTAAATAAAAGGAAAATAAGCTTCATAGGATAAGAGTGAAATCCTACTCACTAGAACGTCCAAAGGAATCTTGCAAAAGCCTCTGAGTTGCACGCCACGGGAGAGAATTAGTAAACTAAGGCCGCTGGGCTGAGTGCAGGCTCACCAGGCTGTTACTGGGACTTCCTTGTCCTTTCACTCACACACTGTCTGTGCCTGCTTTTGCTCTAACACGCAGACCTGAGTGGTCGCAACAGGGTCTATACGGCCACCCCCCAAATCTACAATATTTACTATCTCTCTGTTCAGAGAAAAATTTCACTCATCTCCTCTGTACAAAAATACCCACGTGTGCAAATGGAGACCCTGAGAGGTTCAATTTCCTGACTTTGTCTTGCTGACTTTTTAAAAGAGAGTGATCTCTATTTGGAAGCAATGGAGAAGAAAATGATTCAATTCTAAAAATATTGTGTAGAAACACACCCTTATGAATAAGTACTATAAAGAGAATTATAGCTTGGTGGAGAATTTATGGATTACCTTATTAAAATAATCATGAGTGGGAGGCATTAATATTCCAAGTTTAACCATTCATAATAGCTACTGCAAAGTCATTTTCACGATCATCAACAAAATATTATTACCTAGTTCTTTTGGCAATACATGGAAGAATTTCAGATTTCATCTCTGTAATGTATGCATATAGAGCACATTGAAAGAGGAAACAAGTCACTGGAAGTTGCAATTTTTAAGAAATAAATGATAGATCTCTATATAATAAAGCACACTCCAATTTTTATAGAACCTTATTCATAGTCTTGGAATAGGTTTGAAAGGTTCAGACATGTTTTTACTGTACCTGAAGCCAAGTAAGCCTTTTAATTGCAAACATTATGTTCATTTCCATATGCTCATAACTTCCAAGATGGTGAAGAACAGACATTTTGCAAGATTTATTGGAGTGTTATTTCCTGTAGGCATTCATTTGTTGAGTTTTTATGTGATGAATGCATTTCTAATTGGGATTATTTACATAGGCATCTGGGCCCAGTTAGGGGTGGAACGGAGGGACAGGGAGTCTAAGGTTTAGTTGATTTTGCATTTCATTTAACGTTTTCTGCAGTGGAGCAGAGTTCATACTATGTCATTTCTGCCACAGTTTTGGTGTGATGTAAGTAGCCTTTATGGTTCCTTCCAGTTCTTAGCATCTAAAATTCCACATCGCAACAAAATTTATCTGTAGAATCCCTGGGTATATGAAAAAGAACAACAACAAAAAGAATATAAAGAGTTCACAGACCACTAGTTTAGATGGAAGATTTGTCGATTTTGTCAGTTGGATTAGAATGAGAAGGAAAGAACAAATCTAAAAAAATGAAAAATTTTTTTCAAATGCGGATGGTGCCCATCCATCCTAGTGGGGGCCTTTCATAAAATGAAAATTTAAAGAAAAAAAGTTCATAAAGAGATTTTTTTCTGGAATCTATTTTTGTACGTTTATAATTTGGGCATTCCTTATCTAAGACAGCTATTATTTTTCAAAAAACACGGTCAGTCTGGATATAGATCTTGCCTAAAGTGGTTTGGCAATTCAGACTTAACAGTAAAATCAAGAATAACAACATAAAAATGGTCTAAGTCTGCAGTGGGCTGAAGAGTTTTTTCACTCTGGGGTCGTTATTGGCAAATAGCTCACATAAAAGTCACAGAGACATCTGTTAGGAGGGGTGGGGATGGACTGGGAAGAGACAAGTGAAGAAGGGAAGAAGGGCAGGACCGGCAGACTGGAGCCACCCATTCCGGGGAACGTGTATCCAGCAGGGGCCATGGCTAAGGCAGAAGGTGGTTTAATGATGGCATGTTACCGAATATTGTGTGTGTTGGCTAAGGAAAGAGGCATTTCCTCTCACGACTGCATTTTTTTAACCCTGAAGCCATCTAGTTTTTCAATGTCCTTGTGTGGTCTATGCTAAAATGCCATATGCAAAGTTACAAATACAGGGCGTGCCCAGGATTCTTCCCTGTTATGTGCGATACTGTGTTTTGTTTGTTGATGGTTATGTAACAATAGACAACAAAAAAAGGAATGGCTTAAAGCCATAATAATCCATTAATTCTTATGATGCTGAGTTTGGCTGTTTGGTTCTTCATGTGGTGCTGGCTGAGGCTACCCATACGGTTCATTCAGCTGGGAGCTTATTGGGCTGGGACATTCTAGATGTCCCTCCAAGGTGTGGGTCATTGGTTCTGGCTGTTGGCTAGAAAGCCTCGGTTATTCCCCATGTGCCTCTTGCGGTCTTCCTGGTCCATTCTTATTCAGTAGCTTGGATCCTCATTGTTTTATATGAAAGCAAATGTGGACACTGAACACATCTTTTAACAGGCTGGTCCCTGCTCTGGCACAGAGCTATTTCTGCCCCATCTGTTCATTACATAGGGCTGGGATAAATACACTCAGTCACTTGACAGGGGGACCTACAATTTTCTGTATTATCTGAGCTTTCTTTGGAGATCATCTACTACATCCCGATTAATGGAAGAATTTCGAAAATAGCAAATTGCAATTATATAAACTATTTTCAATGTTTATGTTTTGTTTGGGAAGTGGGAAACAGAGGAGTAGCTGTACTGGCAGAATGAACGGTGATGGGAAAATGAGAAAAGCTCCTTGCGCTCACAGGAGTTTGTAGCACGCTTGGGTGGACTTCTGCACACAGCTCTCTTCACTTCTCAGACTTGCAAAATTTCTACAGGACTTCTCAGAGTTTTTAATATGCTCATATGCATTGTTTTCAAAATAATAAATACCTTGTATATGAGGAAGCATTCCTAAATGAATTTGATCATGGATCTCTTTTTTTTTTTTTTTTTTTTTCACGGAACACTTGAAGCGATGGCCAAATTACGAAGTGTTCAATGGAATGCATTTGGGGAAATGCTGAAGCAACATGAGAAAGAGTGAGAAAGATGGGACACATGGCATGTCCTCTGAGACCTTAGAGAACAAGGAAAGTAAAGGGAAAGCCTTCAAAGCACAGTGGAACATGGAGGAAAATGCCCAGGACTTGGAGTCAGAGCACCTGACTTTCACTTCTAAGCCCTGTTGAAAGTAACTGAGCAAGTGACCTCATCTTTCCAATCCTCAGGCCCATAGAAGTGAAATAATGGTGCTATTTTTACACAGACGGTTCAACAGTTCAACTGGGATAGGAATTACGATCCGGTGTGAGGTATAGTTTCCAAGATTCTCATTATGAAAGTACTACTTTTATTATTTTTCTATTTATCCTATAATCTATGTTTGCTTAAACTTGGTCCACTGTAAGTATTTATGCACATACTAGTTAGTTTCACTTTTATTGACAGCTTTTAAGACAAATTCCATTTTTGGTCTCCCTGGTAGCAGCATTATCGCAGGATTTTACAACAGGGATTTGGAAGAGGGTAATCAGATCTCCTGTTGACCATTTCTCTCTTAGTTTTATTCCTGACACTACTTTCGACAAGAGAGCATGATGAGGAAGGGAAGATAACAGTCACTTCAAACCCCAATGGTCATGAGGCGAGCTTTAAAAATGGTGTAAAGAAACTTTTAAGAGTTGTAAATTTCTGGCACGCAGGCAACTGTACCCATCACTAGTTGCCTGTAGTGGTTTTACCTTTCACATTTCTACTTGGACACATGAATATTTTCTTTCCTTTCCTTCTTTTCTTTCCTTTCTTCATCCGCTCTTCATCTCTCCCTCCCTTCGTCCCTCCTTTTCCTTCCTCCCTTCTCTTCCAGCCGAGCACACCTCTGTTAATCTTGAAGGATACTGTCATGTGATTCCACTCCTTAAGACTGAGTGCCTTAATGTCTTGAAGTAAGCTGCTTCAAGACTTTGAATAGTGATATTAGCATCCTCTGCTGTAACAGAATCTGTCAATTTGCAATTATTTAATGGTCCTTTCTGTTGGGAAATCTAAAAGTTAATGCCATATTAAAGCTGGATTCAGGTCCTAAGATGGTTCAAACACAGACTTTTCCAGAAAAAGTCAGCCATTGTTAATATAATGAGAATGGTTTGTGCAACATCAATGTAACCTGGAAGCCAAGGAGAGTGGACTGGAATGTGCATGTGTGCACACTGCTGACTTCACTGTACTAGTCAGTGGGGGTGGTATACACCGAGTGAGAATGTGTACTGTGTGGCCATCACACTCAAAATGACCGAGTGAGTAATGACTGTGCATCAAATTTTGTGTTAAGCTTGAACATTCTTCCACAGAAACTATTCAGATGATTCAGAAGGTTTTCGGGGATGATGCAACGAGCGCAGCACAAATAAAAGTGGCGCAACTGCTTCAAAGATGGTCGAGAATCTGTTGAAAGTGATCCACGTTCTGGAAGGCCTGCAACAAGCGGAACACCTGAGCATGTTGAGCGTGTACGGGCTGCAATCAACAAAGGTCGGTGACTGACAGTGTGAGAACCGGAAGCTGAGCGGGGGATTCCAAAAACTAGTGTGTCTGAGACTTTGATGCAGGGTCCTGGCATAAAACATGTCATGGCAAAATTCGTTCCATGGCTTCTGCTACCAGAGCAGAAGGAGCATCGTGCTGCAGTTGCCGATGACTTGATTCAAACCTCTACCAATGAACCAGATTTCCTCAAGAAGGTCATAATCGGAGATGAATCGTGGGTCTATGTCTATGATCCAGAAAGGAAGTCCCATTCATTCCAATGCAAGTCTCCTGGTTCTCCATGCCTGAAGAAGGTGGGGCAAAGTCCCAGCAAGATCAAGATCATGTTAGCTGTGTTTATTGATTGGAAATGTGTTGTCCATCACAAGTATGCCCCTCCAGGCCAAGCAATTAATAAGAAGTACCACCTCAATGTTCTTCATCAGTTGAGAGATGCTGTATGACCAAAACAGCCGCTGCTATAGGCAACTAGTGATTGGCAGCTTCATCACAACAACGCGACTGCTCCCACATCATGTCTTGCGCCGTGTTTTTTGGCCAAACATCAAATCACCCAGCTGACTGAGCTCCCTAAAGCCCAGATTTGGCACCCTGTGACTTCTGGCTTTCCCCCAAACTAAAATCACCTTTGAAAGGGAAGAGATTTCTGACTATCAGTGACACTCAGGACAATATGACAGGGCAGCTGATGGTGATTGTGTGAGGTCCCAAGGTGCCTACTTTGAAGGGAACTGAGGCGTCATTGTCCTATGTAGAATGTTTCTTGTATCTTGTATCTTCTTCAATACATGTCTCTATTTTTCCTGTTATATAGCTGGATACATTCTGGACAGATCTTGTACTTTATGGGATTTGTTGATAGCACTGCTGTTACAGGAGAATGGGGGATATAGTTATTTGTCTTACAATGTGGTAGGAAAACATACCCAATGGTGTAATATATTCTGAAAACATTACATTTTTTTAGAGACTTAAAGTGTATATTATCATAAAGTCTCTGGCAAGTCCTAGAGCTAAGAAAACACTTATCTTACTGTAACTCAGAATTTTCACATGAATACCTATCAATATCCAGGAGTTGGGGCAAAGTAGAAGCATTTTGGAAAACCTGCTGTAAAGTTTCTGAGAATTATTCAGTTAATTAACTGTATTATTACAAACTGACAGCTTTTTCATGAATTCGTTTTATTTTTGTTTACTATTTTCTGAAAATTCTGTAACCCCCCAATCCTTGGCCTGCTTGGATTCAGCAGTTGAGATATAAATTATCATTTCGTGTGGGGTGGTTTCCAAGTATTTCATGATCAAATTACTGTTTTTATGCTATCAACCTCATGATCTCATTTTGCTTAGCAAATAAACTGCATGTATTAATAGCTCATTTGTTTTCTTAGGATTATTAATCGGAGACATGCCTTTCCATCAGAGTACCTTACCAGCCTGAGCTCACTAACCACACTGACTACCTATGATTTCAACAACAACGAAAAAGACACCTGTTGCTATTTTATTATTTAAACTGTGAAATCTAATTAATAATATTTTTTAAAACGTGAAATAGAGCTCACAAACCCAACTCTTGTTCTTGACATAGCCGAGCACGGAGAACAGCAGTTCTCCAACCTGCATGTTGGAATCACCTAGGGTGGCTTGAAAGAGAAAGTGTCGATGCCTAAGTCGCATCCCAGAGCATTTAATTCTGAATCTCTCCAGTATTTTTTTAAAGGCCCTTCAGGTTATTCTCAGTTGAAACGAAGATCAGCACTCTCAACCTCTGGTAACACTAATTATTTAAATTGTACAGATGAGACACAGATTTCCAGAGAGATGGAATTACCTGTGTTGAACCAGAAAGGAAAGGCACTGCCTAATAATAGGTCAGCTCACTCAGGGTCATTGTTCTCTTTGAAAACAAGGGTTCTTTAGTTTTATCTCCTCTCTGACGTTGTTTTATAATCTTTGCCAGAATTTAAAACTTCCTGAAGTGATCATGTAGGATATAAGTGTTAACTTATTAGAATTTAGAATTTGGATAAGAATCCAGAAACTACCGTATTGTTCAGACTATAAGATGCACTAGACCCAAGACACGCCTAGGATTTAGAGGAAAATAGGAAAACAAAAATTTAAAGCAAAAAATGTGGTAAAACATTTTACCTGCTCCTGCCTCCTGTGACCCTGCTTCACCATCGCCCCCCTCCCCCACATTTGGACTATAAGACGCACCCCCATTTCCCTCCCAGATTTGTGGGGGGAGTGCGTCTTTTTTTAATTTTTAAATTACTTTATTGTTGTTCAATTACAATTGTCTGCATCCTCTCCCCTCCCCTCCCCCCAACCCCATCCAAACCCACCTCCCTCCCCTGCTTCCACCCTCCCCCTTGGTTCTGTCCATGTGTTCTTTATAGTAGTTCCTGAAAACCCTTCTCTCCACAATCCACTCCCCCACCCTCTGGCTATTGTTAGATTGTTCTTACTTTCAATGTCTCTGGTTATGTTTTTCTTTTGTTGATTATGTTCCAGTTAAAGGTGAGATCATATGGTATTTGTCCCTCACCGCCTGGCTTATTTCGCTTAGCATAATGCTCTCCAGTTCCATCCATGCTGTCGCAAAGGGTATAAGCTCCTTCCTCTCTGCTGCATAGAATTCCATTGTGTAAATGTACCACAGTTTCTTTATCCACTCATTTGCTGATGGGCACTTAGGTTGTTTCCAGCACTTGGCCATTGTGAATTGTGCTGCTATGAACATTGGAGTGCATAGGTTCTTTTGGATTGGTGTTTCAGTGTTCTTAGGGTATAATTGCAGCAGTGGAATTGCTGGGTCAAAAAGCAGTTCCATTTTTAGTTTTCTGAGGAAATTCCATACTGTTTTCCACAGTGGTTTCACCAGTCTGCATTCCCACCAACACTGCACTAGGGTTCCCTTTTCTCTGTATCCTCTCCAACACTTATAGTCCAAAAAATATGGTAACTCTCTCTTAGCAACATCACTTAGAGCAATTTATTTAACCTCATCTAACATTTAGTTTCTTTATTTACATTCCAATCAAAATACTCATATTATGGGCTTCTATAAGGATTGAAAGATAAAATAGAAGTCAAAACAGCCAGGACAGTTTTAGGTACATAGTTAGTGTTCAGTAAATGGTAGTTGATGCTGGATTATTAATTCCAAAATAGCTCTTTTTATTTTTAGGATAAGTGCCAAAGCTAAGCTTCAAATTGACAGAAAGAAAGTGGAAAATTTGCTTTTAATTAGAATCCTTAAGTTGTGACAATATATTTTGATAAATATGTAACATATCATTCTACCTTACCAAGTATTATCAAAGAATTTCACTGATTATTTATGTGGGTTTTTTTTTTATGGAAACATTTGCATCATTCAGTCTTAGAAACTAACATTTGCTCTGATGGCTTCTTGGATTAGTAGGAATAATATTAATGATCTTCCTCTTTATATTTAATACAAATTTGAAGGACACAGTGTTCACTGAATATATGCATAGTCTAGAAAGGTTAAACAAAATAGTTCCTTAGTGATGTATTAATACATGTAGAGCTGTACTTTTTAAATTCAGATGGTTTTTGAGTTAATTTTTATTTTTGCAGTATTTGAAACATTTTCAACTTTCTGAAGTCAAATCTCTTAATCTTTTTGCATGTCATTTTATTGCTTAGTAAGTAGAAAAGTCCTCTCTCCGTGATTTATTATTTAACTATATTTGCTGCTTATTTAAAATATTTCTTTCTGAAATTTACACTTAATAATTTAATTTAGTTGGAATTAACCTTAACATATGTTCCGATACAAGGGACTATTTTGATTTTTAATATTGGTATTCAGAAATCATTTGGCATATGAAAGTAATTTTGAATTCTTTTCATGGTATTTGTGTGATTTTATTACTATGTTTAAAGCAGGCTAATGGATGTAATGGAAAAGTCAGAGTGTTGCACAAGGATCCTCAAAATTCAGAGATGACTCCCTTCTGTGACCTGCAACTTTCGCTACAAGGGGTCGCCCAGCTGACCCTCGATTCTGCTACATCCCTTCGATGACAACTTGCTGCACTTAGACCCACTGGTGCCTCCTCCTCAACTGGCAAGTTTACAGAGGCCAGGAAAGAACAAATAATGTATCTGCCGATATTCACAATCCCTTCTGCATCACTTTATTCTCACAAAATTTTTGAGTGGCACTTTCTTCCTATTTTCACACCAGACATTCTAGAGCTGTGAGATGTTAAGAATTTGGCCAAAATCACCTAGCAAGTGGCCAAGAGTGAATACTAATGCTAATACTGGGATTCTACCATGTAGATCTACTTTAAGCCAAAGTCCACTTCCTTATATTCAATATTATTTTGCTTATTCCCATATCCTCAACATTATGTGCTTCTTATTTTCGCAAATTCACACAGTCTGCTGCCAGCTTGGACTTTTCTATTCATTCACACTTCTACATGCACATATTACTAGGTACCATTTATTTATCATGAATTATATGGTGAGTGTCGGTACTCACTCAGTTAGGACTTTATGAGTTTCTTCATAAACTGTGTCTTTAGTCATCAGCATGGGGCTGGACACATAGCAGATGTGATACCAATACATGTTGGATGGATGGATGGACGAATGAATGCAATTTGACCACATAGTACTATCTATTCTATTATTTTACTTTCTATTTTAGTTATATTACAACTTTCAGAATAGAATCCATTATAATGTATATATTATCCAAAATAATTTAGAAGGGCTTTTATTTTAATCAAGATATAGTGTTACAGATGTGTAAGTGATATCATACCTTTGCAAGAGACAGATTCTATTCTTTTTCGTATATCCTGAAAAGTTTGCATAGGAATTGTTTCTAAGCTATAAGATTATTTACTGCCTTAGCAAAGAGGAAACAAAATCCATTTCCCACCAAAAATTTATGCGTGGTCTAGATAGGGCTTTACGCTAATACATCTCTCAAGGAGATCTTTCTACAGACCCTTGCTGCTGCTGTGTTACTTTGAATTACAGTCTACATATCCTAGTCAGCTATATCCAGACATTAAAGTAAAATTTATGATAAAAACAGAAAAGCCTAAAGTCCTTGAATTCCATTGGCTTGAATAAAACACTTGATGACAAAATTGTTCGACAGTTGATTTTTCCCATTAATCGTGTTATCTCAATATTTTTGTTAGTCAGAGAAAGAAAATGGAATTTTCCACATTTTATTCTGTCAAGTCTAAGGCAAGGAAAGCTTTCTGCATGACTAGCATCAGAAACACGTTTTTAAACATCTCGTTACCAGTGTCCTTCTTTTAAAGCACACTCCTTTCAGTATATTTGATATCAGGAAAGAGGAACGAGAATCTATTTGATCGTCACCAGTGCTCTGATATGATAAATTTGGTCTAGATTACATCTTTGACACAGACAGGTGAGATGTGTGAGAGCAAACGATTCCCATTTTTTATTGTGAATATGAAAAATTCACTGAAGGGAATTTGACTCAGCATCACTATCTTTTACAATTAAAAATATCCAACAGCATTGCCATTTTGTCCTGGATAAAATTAGCATTTGACTTGATGGACTTAGTAAAGCAGTCTTCCCTCTTCAACCCTTTGAAGGCCTGAAGAGGGCAAAAGGTTGGAGGAGGAAGAATTCACCCTTGCTTGAGCTACAACGTTCATCTCCTCTTTCCTGCCCTCGGTGCCCTTGGTTCTCAGGCTTTCAAGCTTGGACCAAATTACACCACTGGCTTCCTGGGTCTCATCTGTAGACAGCAAGTGGGGGGACTTCTCAGCAGCCTCTATAATTATGTGATCCAGCTCCTTACAATACATCTGTTTAATAAATCTGCTATTGTTTCTATTTCTCTGGAGAACTCTGGCTCAAACCAGATGCATTCTCATGTGGAAGACCACTGTGCAAACCGGATGAATGAGAAACTGCCCTTGGGTAATGTGATTATGATGTGTCTTGTTGTGTTCCTCTTTGGGTCCAACTTCTTTGGGACTCTCTGAGCTTCCTGGACTTCCTGAAAGTCTATTTCCTTCACCAGCTTGGGGAAGTTCTCCATCATTATTTGTTCAAATAAGTTTTCAATCCTGGTAGGGGGAGAGAGGGGAAAGGGGCACAGAATAAGTAGCATAAATGGGAGATAGAAAACAGACAGGGGGAGGTTAAGAATAGTATAGGAAATGCAGAAGCAAAAGAACTTATGTGTATGACCCATGGACAAAAACTAAAGGGTGGGGAAAGGTGGGGTAAGGGGGTGGAGGGGAAGAAAGGGGGAAAAATGGGACAACTGTAATAGCATAATCAATACAATATATTTTTTTAAAATAAGAAAGAAACCGCCCTGGTCGAAGCAAGGATGGGGACTGGAGACCTGTCCAATTACCTTTCTCCCAAATCTGACCCTAGTAGCTCCTCAACGGCACAGACTACAGTTCAAACCCCGCCACTTCCTTCCCCAGTGGTGGGAACGGAGAGGGGGAGAAGTTGATGGGCCAGCATGAAACAGGGGACTTAACTTGTATAACAGCCAAATTAAGCTTTTGTAATTGAGTTTCCATTTTGAGAACTTTGAAAATAAAGTTAAAGTATCTTTTTCAATGGGAAGAAACTGGAAATGTGGGAATTGTGTCACTATGTAGTAACATAAGAATTTTGGGAAGGGGGAGAGAGGCTGCATTTGTTCCAACCATCTGATTCTCAGTACAGAGGATTCCGAGAGGAGAATAAAGAAAACCCCATGTTTCCTTCCCTGCCACAAAACATAGAATACTTTAATATGCTCTAAGCCATTTATAAAAGTGGTCAAGGGGATAAGAAGTATCATATTTTAAAATTATATGAGTGAGGCTAAGTCTGTTCCTGTCCGTTACTGGTCTCACTGTAAATGGGTATATAATATTTGCTTCAGTCAGTTATTTTATGAAGGGAAGGCCTGTTTGTTCTCTCATTGGCTCTTTAGGATAATATTCTATTTTCTTTTTTTTAAAATCAAAATAAGATATTTTATTTGTCACCATTAAACATCTGAATTTTAAGCAGACTCTTGAACTGGGGGCTCATGTCTACCAGCTCGTTCAACTTCAGCACCCGCCTCCTCCCCATAGCTTTCCACCGTGAAGCTCCATGAGTTTTCCCAGTTCACACGTGGGCTTCTTCAGCATTTTGGCTTTCCTAACAAGACATCGTGGGGCAGCTAAATAGATTGGCAGGCCTTTTCTATGTCTTTTCCCATGTTATCTGGAATCAGTTATTTGACCACTGTTTTCAAGTCGTTTGCATGTCGCAGGTTGTGATTTCCATCATTTTCTTCTGGAATTCAGGGAAGTTGTTGATACTGAGCATAAGAGGCCTTGCTGAATTTTTTTAGTAAGACCAACACAGAATAGGTGAAGCAAACAACCCTCAGTAATCTTTCCATCCACATGAGCTTCAATCGTGGTCTGCCATGGAGCACATTTTTCGTCATGGGCAAGTTCCATGCCGTGGGAATTAGTCAGGCAATTTATGCCCTGAACATCCTCAGTAATTAACCTAAATTTTTTAAATGCAACTTCATCATTCTGCAGATCAGCAAGGCTCACTTCAAAAACACCACCCTTTCAGACCATCAGATGTGATTTTGTTCCTCAAGTCCTCATGACTAGTGTTGTTCCAATATTTCTTACATTGAACATAGCTGGGGGTTTCCCTTCAGACCAATCTTTCTTAGACAATGGATCCTCCACTCTCTTCTCAGCTCCCTTTCTGCTGCTTTTTGTAAGGCAGTTGTTCTTGCTGACCCCATGGTGCTCTCAGGGAGCCAAAAGGGTCTGTTTTCTTCATTTATGTGCAGATGGCTCACGGTGTTTCTCATTTGGTTGCATTGCTTTTGTTTTTGGTATTGACCAGCAACAGAGTGAGTGCATTTATTCTGGCCTTGCCATTCATTTCAGCCTGTCGTTCAAAGTCCATGGGATGCTCCCTGCTATAAGGTTCAGCTTTGCTATAAAAGGAAGGGTTGTGCATGCTCTCCAGCCCCTGGTTCTCTGATGCTGTGGATGACCGGAGGGGGTGAAAATTCATAGCTGGATGAACCCTTGCAAGAGCTCTTTGTCACCAAGACCCTAGCGCAACTTTCACTGAGGACTTACTTCCATCTCTAGGAGTGCAGTTGTTTGCCATCTTCCTTTGCTTCCTGCCCAATAGTCTTCTTGAAGTTCCACACTTTCTTTAAAAAGGAACCTTTCCGTGGGGGAGGAGTACTAAAAGAAGCAGCATTTGGGAAGCCCCTCCCCACCTGGCACATAATCAAATGACAAGTTGACACTGAATGTTAGGGGTGCAGTAGGTTACAGCTTGTTAAATATTTAGCATATTACAGAGTATGAATACGTGAAATAAGGGCCAAAGAATGGGAGAATCAATTAGGGATCATCCCACTTACGACCTTTTTACTCTAAATCTAGTGCTTTTCCATGTACTGCCTTCAGAACTGGGGCACCTAGAAATTTTTCTGAAACTGTGGTAGTAAAACTGACAGTCATGTCTACTTTTCAGAGATGTGATTTCTCACCTGTGTCAGTGTCTTCACAGGTATCTTGGCAGACAGGTGGGAAGGATGCCATCGAGAACTGCTTTCTGAATGCCCTACTGTTAGACCATCTTCACAACTAGCTTTTGATAAAGGATGGGTAGGAGAGAAATGTTCTGTGCTCAGCTCCAGAGGATTTTGTTTCTCTCTTATACAAACTGCTTTATGTCAGAACACACGTTCATACAAAATTAATGTGTTATATATACACCAAGCCTAAGTGACTTAATTTTGGATATATAGACATTTTCAATGATTGAATATTAGTATGTAGATATTGAAGGGCCTCTCAGGAATGTCAGAGCTCCCAACCCTCCTTCATGTTTTGGCTAAAGCAGGATTTAGAGGTTTTTAATAGACTTTAGAAGGTCTAGAAATCTCCATATATACAGCCTCGCCTGCCCTGATTTATTGGTGGATTTCCTGTGGAATTTTTATGCGACACTTGATTTCTCCTGGGGGGCTTGTTAACTCCTGATTGGGTAAAGTAAATTTCCAGCCAAGATTAAGCACAAACAAAGCCAAAATTCATTTATTTTAATAAGGCAAATTGAGGTTCTGAAGGTCTGGTGTTTCCTTTTTTAAATAAACTAGTCTGTCAGGAGATTCTTTGTGAAATATTTGGCGGGAATTAAAGACAAAATAAATTTAATGCTCTAATTTCTGGGTTATTCATTAAGCTTTTTAAATGAAAACTGGTTCTGTGTGCAAGTATTATGTTTGAGTTTCCCCCTTCCTCCTCTTTTTAATGACTCAGGGGTAAACTGCTAGGAGAAGTATTTCTACTTTTCCTTACGTCTGTCGACTCACCATCTCAGATGCTACACTTGGCCCCCACACAGAGATGGCATTGCCGCTGATGTTTAGCAGATGAATATGAATTTTCTAGCCAGAGAAAAACTAATGATGTATTAGAAACTGTATAATCTCCTTATATATTTTTTCATCATTCATTTCTCACACACACAAAAATGCCTGTTCTAATGGAGTAAGAGACTTTTCTTAGAGAAGTGATAACATGTGACAAAGAGTAGAGAGATGTCCAAAGAGACATTTAGGAGATAGGGTTGGTGGTGGGAGAAGGTTGTCTGGGAATGGAATAGGAGCAGGAAGAAATTAATAGTCCAGTTTCCTGGCTTGAGTGAAGTGATGACAGATTTACATGTGGGAAAGACATAAAGAGGGGTAGATTCTTGGTTAAAAGGTGAGAAAGTTAATAAACTAATATTTGGGTATGTTGAATTCAAGATACCTTTGGGACATCCAAGAGGTTATGTTGATATATTTAAATATAAATCTGGAGTATGATAGAGAGCTGAAGATGTAGTTATACATCTGGGAAGAGTCTACAGAAAAGTACATTAGAAAGTCTGGATATCAAGGTTGTAATGTACATTTTATCTAGTTTTCTTTTTATAATCTTGACAGTAATCACTCAATTTGTACTTCTGAATGAATGAATGAATATATAAGTAAATGAGTGAGTGAATTAAAAATATTATTAGAGAGAGGAGTTATATTGTGGTGAATGAAAACAATATTTAAAAAAGAACACAATATTTTTAACAAAGAAATTTTTCAGTACTCTATCATTAATTATCTACTTGTCTAATTATCTTCTATGCTCACTTATTCAGCAAGTTCAATTCTTTAACAGTTCTTAGTCCTCAACTTTTCTGACAATTCTCCATCACTCAGAAATTGCCACAACACTGCTTAACAGACCACTCCAAAATTATTGCCTTAATAATTACTTATTTTTGCTCACACAGCTTCTTTCACATGGGTGGGGGTTCAGTTGGCCTAGTCCAGGCTCCCTGGGCTTGGCTTCAGGCTGCAGTCTGGATGCAGTCGAATTTTCTCATGTGTTTTTTATCCTCCTTCAGAACAGCAGCTAAGTTTCTCACAGCAGAAGCATGAGTGGCAAAGACCTACCCTTCGAGCACATTCCAAAGCTCCTTGCCTCCTGTCTCATATTATCTAAAGATGTCAAATGAAGGGGCTCAAACCTAAGGGGCAAAGGAGTCCATTCTCTACATAGAATCATGCAAGGGGGCTGAATATTTTTCAACAATAACCCTGTCTACCGCCTTTGACAAAATCAGTCCCTGGAGTTCCATGGTCTTCCCACATGTCAGGTCAGTAAATTCCCTACTGGATATTTTCCCTTGAATGTAACACCATTTCTAAGGGCCATTGCTTCCCATATTCCTGCCAAAGGACTCTCTTCACCTTACAGTTTTCTTATTTTACATGAGCTCTGAGACTAGGAAGCAGAAAACCTTATATATTTTCAGAGCAATTAGTCATTAAATATTTCCCAATTTCCCTATGATATTTCTCTTCAGGTTCTCCTTTTCTGCTCCATTCCAGTGGTCTCCAGTGTGCTGACTCTCCCATTCCCACTTCCTGGATTATACACCCAAACTATAGTTAGATTCAAGTCATCCCCTACTCAATTTAGCCTGCGTATCATTCAACTTGCCCACTAGTATGTGTTTTCATGATGTCAAACATCTACTTGGACATTGGTTGATTACTTCATTAACACAGCAAGTATCTATGGAGCCATCCTCAAGGCCAGATACATTGACACGATGTAAAAGGAGAACCAGGGGAGAAGGACTCGTGGCCTTCATACTAGTGAGGTCAGAGAGAAAAGAACCATAAAACTGATCTGAGAAATAGCTAAGCAAAACTTAGATAATAGTGAGTATTATGCAGCAAACTGTCGGGAGTGATTTGACAGACTATAACTGGGTGTCCTGTTTTAAATGGGGCCTTGGAAGGCTTCTCTGAAGAGGTGACATTAAAGTTAATATGTGAATGGCCAAAATAGTGACAAACATGCAAAGATGGATGAGAAGGACATTCTAGGCAGTGAGCAGCTGGTGCAGAGGTCTTGGGGTGACAAGAATGGCTTTGGCAAGGCTGAGAAACAAGCAAGACCGGTGGGGCTGGACCATTAGGAGGGGAAAAAAATGGCTTGTTTCATGACATTGGAGAAGGGCAGGGAGAAAACCATTTAAGGGCTTGTGGCCAAGGGGACAAGATTTAGATTCTATTCTAAGAATAATGGAAAGACATTGGAGACTTATAAAGATAGGAACTTACTTTTTTTTTTTTTTTTTTAAGTATACCTTGGCTGTGATTTGGAGAACTGATTGCATAAAAGTTGTCAGGTATGGAAGAAGAAACAAAAATTATGAGGCCAAGGTAGTATTGTAAGAAAAAAAAGATCAAATTTTATATTTTGTGGTTTTTTTTACTGAAATCAAGAATTGTATTTAGGCACATTAAGTAAGAATGTTCTGATTAGATATCTGATTGGAGCTGTCAAATAAGTACTTGAATTCAGAGGTCTGGAAATCTGTCAAGAGATCAGGGCTATAGATTATGTTTTAGCAATACAAACACTGCGCTGTGGTTTAATTTCAAGGTATGAGGCCATTTTGGATTAAGATTCAGGTCATTGATGATGATAAAAGGAGCCCCTAGACAATTAACTTCCAACTAGTGCAGAGCTCTTCACTGCTCTTCTGTATGTAGAGGTAGTTCAAACATCCATTGAAAAACAAAAACGAAAACAAGATGAGGCAAGGAACACCTGTCCACCAAGATTTAACAGTTCTTGAGTTTGGCCGTCCACTACTTCACTAAATGCATTTCCTGCTACTGCTCTACCCAAACTGGCCACTTGAGGCCATCAAATCTCCCTGGGACCACGGTGTCCTTTCTCACATCCAGCTAAATTCTCCTACCTGTTCTTTTACTTAAAATCCTATTTCTGTCCTTCTCAGTGTCTTCCCATTTCACTCATTCTTCAGGGTGCGAAGTATGTTAGTTTACAAAACCTTCTTTTATTTCCCCTCTCCCACATCGATATCTCACCTTATGTTTTCCTTTGCCATAAAATTCAACACTCTTTTATTGTCTTATATCTATTTAACTGTCCTTGAGTTCTCAGGTGGTTTTTCTTTCCAGTCGGACCATATGTGGGTTTCTCATATCCTATTTATGAAAACACATTAATGAGAAAAAATATAAGCTTTGAAATTAGAAAGCTACACGCCCAGCTTCCGGCTCCACGCTTTACCTATCAGCTTTGGAAGTTGAGCTAATTATTTAGTATCTCTAAGCGCTCGGTTTCCTTTCATATTGTTTCTGCCACATGAGGATATGAAATGTAATATTCAGAAACCTCTCTTACAATGCTCTGCCCATTGAAAGTTCTCAGTAAATAGTGGATGCCCTTACTTTTTTCTCCTTTGCACCTTAGCATCTACCTAAATATTGGGATTGCGGTAACAGTCACCACCTGCAATGTGGACAAAAGAAGAAAGAATGTATTTGGTTATAAATTTCTACACCCCAATTTGTTTGTTTGTTTGCTTTTCTGTTCTTAATGCCCCGCTGTGGCTCACTTGATTTTCTGAAATGTCCTTCTGAATCAAAGTGCTATGTGGTCTGCAATTTTGCAAATTGAAGTGGATTGAAATTAGTTTTGTCAGAGAATTTCATGACACCCTCAACCCCCTCCTGGAAATAATTGGAGACACCCTGGGGTATCACAGACCAGGGCTCAGGAATCACTGCTCGTGTGGCCTCACTTCTGCTTTTATGAGGACTAAATTGACAGCAGCAGTTCATTAGTGGAGCGTGATTGAATGTGCATGGCTTGCTGATAAACTTGTGAGCACTTGGGGAACCACGAAAAATGCTTTCCTCGTCTCCAAAAAGGTTGAGCAGAAAAGGTCAAAGTGGAGGGATGTGTGTGTGTGTGGGTTTAATAAAAATTGATTAGAAGTAAGATGCTTTAGACATACAATTCTAATAAGAAATTAGTTTCAGGGCAGCTATTTAGAGATTGCCTCGGTATTTTTTGCTGCTTCTTATCTCACACTTACTAAGGGTAAAAAAATAAATCACATCCCCCACCTCGTGTTTAGTGCCTATAGAGTGCACATAATTCAAAGAAGAAAGGAATTTTAAAAAAGGAAGAAGAAAAAGAGGAAGGTGAAGAGAGTACACGAAGTGTTTACTCCCATAAACTGAGGAGGAACCTTCTCAGTACTAGACTGTTGTGGGTGGGTTAAAAAAGGATGTGATTTAGCTCTGACTTGGATACCCGCCCATCACTGATTTCGGAGGAAGAGCTATCAAAGCCCACCAGCGCACACAAAGGGTGGAGTCCCGTAGTGTTTATTAACGATAGATGTCTTAGACTTGTTCATTAGGGCTTGTATTTAGTTCTCTTGCGTTTTTCAGGAGTTGCATTTTGAAATAGGTCATCTTGTTTCTCAGGACACCCAGTCAGTAAAGGCACAGGGCAGAGTTGCTCTGCATTCTTTGAGAATTTAAAGGTTATTCTCTAGCTGTGGCCATGCTCACTCGCACACAATCTGCACACTAATTCCTCAGCCCAGAGGGCTCACAACAAGGGGAGATCTCATTAGGAAGTCCTTTGACATTCCCTTTCTTTCTTCCTTTCATCTGTTCACTTCATCCTGAGAAAAGCATGTGCCCCACCCCATCGATCTGCATCCTTTGGCCAGCAGCCTAAACTCCTGGAAGCCAGCCACACAGGAAATGTGGATTCAGGGGAAGAAGCCTCCTTTCAAGCCCCAGGGAGCCTTTCAGCACTAATTAGCACAGCGAAGGTCTCTGGCAGGCTGCAAGTCCTGAAGCAGGAATGGCGGGTCAAGGGCCAGCGCTGCAGGGGACCCCCCTCTGGTGTTCTCTGAAATATTTTTGATCTCAGTATTTTCTCTCCAGTCTTCCTCATGAGGACTCTCATGCAAGTCAGAACACGAGAATAAAATATGGTTTGAAAAATTTTCGTTGTAACAAATGCATATAACATAACATCTTACGTGATATTACTGATAGCACATATTTATGGATTGACAAATCAGAGGAAGGCACCTGCACCTTATCTGTATTCTCTAATTTGATTTTTGTGGCAACTCACAGATATTATTGGTGCCATTTTAACTTAAAAGGAAACAGTGGCTCATGATAATAAGTAACTTATTCAAAGCCAGGGAGTGACAGGATCAGGTCTGAAATCTCAATCTGTACTACGTCATAGTCTGTGCCCTTTCCACCGTTCTAGGCTGCGGACAGATAGATAGGAAGAGAGATAGATAGAGCTGTCTATGTGCTTATAAGTACAAGAGCATTTTCAAGGTCAGCTTTGAAAGATCCCTGCCATCCAGGAGAAGAACTTCTGTGCTGAGAGCCTTCCCAGAAATCAGAACGCGTGACTTTGGAGGGCGAGATGTCTTCACCCTGGTCAGTCCCAGGGTAGATCAGCACTCCGCCTGCCCCTAGGGATAAATCTTATTGATGATGTTGATACCAGCCATGAGCTCTGAATTGATTCCCATCTGATAGGCATCCAAAGATCGTGATTTGTTCCTTCGTTTGCTCTGCTTTCCTTCTAGCAAGCAAAATGTAATGAAACTTGGGAGCACAACTTTAATGCCATTCCCCCATGGGCCAATCTTTCCTTTCCAGATCAATCTAACCACAGAAAACATCCAAGTTAAATAGATCTGGGAGGGGGAAAACAAGCATACGGCAAGAAGGTAGGGTTCTAAGGTTCTGGGTAGTCTTTTGCAACGTCAGAGAGCTGACAGTGAGAGAGAGGTTAGGGTGTGGCTAGAATAGACTGAGTAAAAAATGAGCGTGTGGCTCTGTCCACTCTGGGGAATCAGGTATAAAATTCCACAGGGGACAGACTGCTCCTAGCCCTACCATAGAAAAGTCAGAGTGCCTCCCAGTTGCAGGTTCTGTTCTTCAGTGAATATCTTACTGGCTGTTTTTGGTCAGTGTTACCTTCTCAATGCCTCCACTCTCCTCCCAAAACAGACACCATGCGGGTCCTGGGACTACCGGTACCTGTGCGCATTCACTTGAATTTTAGTGTTTATGGTGATACTTTGCCATCTAGTTTTGTTCTAAATGTTAGCTATCAATTTTGGTTTTATAATCTAGTTGTTCTCCCTTTATGTGGTATTTGGAGAGTTTGAAACTTATTTTCTTTCACCCCACGATTTCCACTGGGCCTTTAACTGGCATGGGACTCCTTGTGTTTTTATTGCTGATCCACATCATTTACTTTCTTCCCTTCTCCCCTATAACCTGTTTCTTTAAAACACATAAAATCAGACCATTCTATGCACTTTCCCTTCATTATTTCTCTGGTCACTTCTCTTCACTCAATAAATATTTTAACCATTAGATTGCTATCTATTATTTACCACTGTTAGGTAAAAATATTCTTAGAAAATACAACATCCACATTAACCATTTACTCAACAACCCGGTCTCACGCATCCCTGAACTCATTCTTGCATTAGCCTACCATTCCCCACCTCAGGGACGCAGTCTCATGGTCACATCTGAGACATGAATAATAACTGTATCCTCTGCAAACTCCTTATTTCTAGTACAGCCCTCTCCTCTAAACACTTTTTATCTATCTCACTATTCTGTTATCACTGATCCAAAAATTCTTTGATCTTATCGAGACTTCCAACTCATTTACAACAATATTATTTTTAGAGAACATACCCGTTATGTTTTCATTCTCATTATGAATTAAATTATACGACATGGCCCATCATTAGTTGCTCCTTTGAATATGCCACTGCTGGAATTTAGTAAGGACTGTATGAAGGTTAAACCATATATTGTCCAACATTTCTAGAGGGAATTCCATACTCAGAGGCCAGAGGTAGAAGGAGGAGGCACTTTTAGGAGAATAATGAATACTTTAAAGGTCAAACGGTACAGAAGAAGTGTTAGACCAAACAAGTACACAGAGGCCAGGTGACAAGAACTCTTTAAAAGCCATGTCAGTTTTTTGTTTGTTCTGTGTTGTCTTAGGCAATAAGGCAGCACTGAAAGCTGGTGACTTGTTTGTGGTATTCTGGGCTGTCTTTGCTAGGGCTGCTATAACAAACTATCATGAACTTGAACAACAGACATTTATTGTCTTACTGTGCTAGAGGCTAGAAATCTGAGGTGAAGGCGTTGGCAGGACCGTGCTCCCTCTGGAGCTGCTAGGGAAGGATCTGCTCAAAGACTGCCTCCCACTTTCTAGTATTTCCTTAACTTATGGCAGCACAACTTCAATTTTATACGACATTTTCCCAGTGGGTGTAGCTGTGTGTCCAAATTTCTCCTTCTTGTAAGGACACCAGTTATATTGGATTAGGGGCCTACCCTACTCCAGTATGAACTCATTCACACTTAACTAATTACACCTGCAATGATCCTATTTCCATATGAGGACATGATCTGGGGCCCTGGGGGTGGCAACTTCAACCTTTGAATTTGGGGGTACACCATTCAACCCATTATATGGATGTGCATCAAAAATATCTTTGACATAAATGTGAATTCAAATGCCACCTCACTAGGAAATGTCTGCTGGGGAACAGATGAAAATACAAACAAACAAAAAACATCCCCAACAATAACAAGGGGCCCTTTGTAGATTTTTTTTTTTCTGGAAATGGCCTGGTGAGGAGAAGGAGCAAGGCTTCCAACATGTAGGGGGCCCACACTCACTGCCTGCATGGGAGATCAACATCACCCTGAGAGGAAGATCAGCGTGGCACAGAGATAGAGGCAGCGTGGCCATATTTCCATGGGCAAGACTCACCAAGGCCTCCGCTTTCCTGTCTGGTAGCACTCACAAAGTTAGGCCAAGGGAAGTCAAAGTAATTTAGATTCAATCTTCTTGCAGAAATGAAATGAACAGAAGTTTTATTAAAAGGAAATGAAGAGGAAATTGAACTTTCATATTTCATTGTGCAATTGCGATGACACAAAACAATATTCGTGAACGGAAGTTTGAAAGATTGTTATTTATCTGTCTTTCCTCCCCCCTTTCATTCACCTGCACTCTACTTGCTTCTTGTCAAAATAGGGGGCAAGGCATTTTTTTTCACCCATAAGAGCTGAGTCATGGTGATAGCACAGCTGTCCTAAGCTAATGTGCTCTGTATTATTTAAATTTTTTTACACATTTTGTATAGAACAAGTTTAGTGGAAGCTGAGATAAAAGTCATAATTTATTTTTCATATTATCATTAGGTACAACTTAGATCAAAAAAAATTTTTTGGCCTTTTTAATCTTTTTGGGGGGAAGAGTGGCTACAGGAAGTAAAATCATAAAGGGATTAGAAATAGCTTCAGTACATTTTCCTATTGTGAAGTCAGAACGTGTGTTTTGAGGATTTCTTTCCTATTTAGTTGTGTCATTCTATACAAAGATAGTATGGCTGAAATAAGGCTTGCTATGACGGAATTATTTAAGGGAAAGGGAGTGTTGCTTTCCCTATCGGAGCCACTCAGGGCACTAAAACGTTGACTTGGATGGTCGGGCGGGCCCTCAAGGTGAGGAATCTGTAATATGGTCTTCGGGATTCCTTAATATAGGAGGACCTCTTGCATGTGCAATGTATCTGTTAAGAATAGCTAAAGGCATATTTACAAACGGGCACTGAAAACTGCTTGCTCTCTATACCTGAAGATCAACCCCGCCCCCCCACCCCGTTTCTTGCGGTATTTATTTTGTCCAGAGATCTGTCTCCTGCCCCTGGTCACTATGGAGCTGGCGATAGTTCTTCACCAATGGCTGCTGAAGGATGTATCGCCAGGCTGGGCTGTGACGGCAAAAACTCCAGCCTCGATGGCTTAACACAACAAATGTTTCTCACGCACCCTACCTGTCCCACACTAGGGAGGAGGGGCTTTGCTGCATGAAGTCTTTTAGGGGTTCAGGTTGACAGAGACTCTTCTGTTTTGCAGCTGGACCTTGTCACCGCAGCAAAGGATGAGAGACACTGGGGATCTGTGCGTGGCATTTTGATGTCATAGCTCCCAAATGACACACATCAGTTCTGATTACATGGATGGGCCAGAGTTAGTCAAGAAGCTTAGAGATCTTAGGAATGTTTAGCGAAATGTAACAGGGGTCCATGTTTTCTTATTACACACAAAAGCCCAGCTCACATTGCGCTTGATTTCTATAACCTGAAGCTGATGAGCTATTACGCTATAGTGCTGCTGGTGGCTGTATTTTCTGTTAGCGGCTGGCAATGCTCGGAAGCAGTGAAAAAACGCTTACTGAGGCTGGACCACCATGTGGGGTGAGCTCAGAGGTTAGGGGAGAAAAAATGAGGAAAAGCCTGTAGTCTGAAACAGTTAGGATTTGGGAAGGTTATTTAGGAGTCAGAGCATCTCCTTGGCTCTTTCAATTGTAAATTTGTTACATTTTCAATCAATCCTCTGTCCTTTTTATTGTAATATTTAAATCCACAGGCTCTGTAAGAAAATGAGGCTACCAAGGAGGAAGACTGGATTCTTTGAGGGAATTATCAAAGAACTAATGTTGAGAGAGCTCTGACAGGTGACCCCTGTGGTCTTTTGACTAATGAAAGGGTTACTCTTGATAAGTGTGCTGCCTCAGGAGAAGCTCTCCAAAAGTTCAAGGAGGAGCTAGGAAAGAAGAATGAATTTGCATTAAAGCAGAAGAAAGAGATTGGGGTCTTCAATAGAGGAGCTTCCGCCCTTGAATACGACACATCCTGAAACTGACTAGCAGCAGAAAGAAATGGAGGAATATACATTCCTAGAGAGCAAAGGTCCTGAAATTTAGAGCTGGGTATATGTTCTTACGCATCATCTAGACCATCTCCTTAATTTTATTGCTGCAATATCAACACCAGAAGAATATAATACATTTCATAGCATGCTAATCGGTATTCCTGGAAAATAGTGTTCTGTGGATAATTAGCTTAGGAAATTCTGCTTAAATCAAGTTAAAGAGACGTGTGTGCTGAAGGGCTTCTTTCAGGCTTTAATAAGATAATGCATGGTTACTCTCCAAGACAAGGGACAGATTAGGGAACGCTTCCTCGAGATTGACCATGGTACATGATTTTTGTCAAAGTAATCTCTCTGGCAAAATGTAGAAATATAGAAATAAACAGTCATTTCTTCCGAAGATTTTAAACAGTAATGCTCTTATTAGAAAGGAGATACATCTTAGAGTCTTTTCTCCCCCTTGACTTTATCAGTGTCAGCAGTTCCCGTATTAGGCCCAGAAATCGTTTTCTTAGAGGTAATCTTACCTTTGACACTTATCAGCTCTTTGCTTCCATAGTCTCTGTGCTCCCAGTGGGAATTTAAACCACGCTGAAAATGCAGCCTCACCTGGGCCTTTTGCTATTCTGTTGGAACACCCACCCCGGAAGACTTCGTTCCTTCTGAAGCCATTGGGGGAGTGGAATCCCAGAACCCAATTTACTGTACTTTCTCCAAATGAAACCTCTGGCGCTTATACATTCGTCTGGTGTTTGAAAACAACCATGATTACAATATCTAAATAAGTAAGAAATACCCAGGGCTTTGTAAATACAGGACGATGCCTGTCTCAGTAACACAGCCCCACTTTCCAGCCTCACAGCTCCCCGCTTGCATGCGCTGCCAGGCCCTGACAGAGAAGAGCGGATGGGTACAGGGGGTCTGGCATTTTCAAGCTGACAACACAGGAAGACTCAGAATGAACGCCAAATCCCTCCCAATCGCTTAGTCCCTTGGGTCGCTTTAAAAAGCAGAACACTTCAAGAGAAACTGCTGTTCTGATTTGCTCACTTAGTGAATTCATCTTGGAGCCATGGAAGGAATCAAAAGTTTTAGCTAAAATTCAAATTCAAAAAAAGGTCTGTTCTCTGGAAATCAGGCGAGTGGATTTCATCAAGAAATAGGTGAGTGGATCCCACCAAGCTGAGCTGTAGCAGTTAATAATAAAGATTTCCAAGGCAGGGAGAGAAGCGACAAATGACTTCTGTGAACAAAACGGTGAAACTGTTTGAAAGATGGGGGAACAAGGGAAAAATGCACATCCTTTGTTAACATAATTAAATATCTTTCATGCTGGGATCATTGCTAGAGTAATTGGCCAGAGTACTTCCATTTCTATTAAAGGAGCTTAGCTTTTACTCGTGGTAAGTTAGATTACATATTGGCATCAGGGACTTTCAAATATATTTTAATAACGCTTTTTGCAGGAGTGAATTCTGAATCTATTTTCAGCCTTGAAATACACCATAGAACATTTTGCATTTATTGGAAAGTAGAAAATCTGGCTGGAATACAAATGTCAACACAGCTTACTGGGGTCCATTTGGGTCTCTTCACAAAAGTAACTCAGTCACTTTTCCCATCACTGAAGTAATGGGCTGCAGAAGACTGGGTTTTGCTCCCGGGTTTTGGTTTTGAATGTAGGGGTGTGAATCAAAAGGAACATATAAGCATGAACACATGGATGGCATATTTGTGGTAAGGTACAACATGATTTTAAGTCTCCTGGAAATTCCCTTGTGGATGTCATTTTGTCCCAAATTATATACCCTATATTGAAATATAGTGAGGAATTAACAAGTTATATTTTTAAGAGCATATATATTTTTGAGAAATTGGAATATTCTTAAGAATATTGAGAATAATGACACTAATAATAAACCTACACGTGCTCATTGTAATCCTTATCATGTTTCTATAAAGTGAG
Source organism: Micronycteris hirsuta (assembly GCA_004026765.1). Lineage (NCBI taxonomy): Eukaryota > Metazoa > Chordata > Mammalia > Chiroptera > Phyllostomidae > Micronycteris > Micronycteris hirsuta. The sequence goes on from PVJI01002611.1 coordinate 72,720, forward strand.
CATTACTATATCCTTTTGCAGATTAAAAAAAAATGAAGCATTATTTAAACTTTCTTTGAAAATTCATAGGTGTCTACTAAGGCTTTAAATCTGCACCATGTATAGGATTTTTCATTGCTTGGGTGTGTAAATAAGTGAATACCACATAGAGTCAAGCTGGCTCCAGCTTCCGGTTACATAGAAAATGAGTGCTGTGGTATGTGTGGCGTTCTGTGATGATGCAGGTTAGTGCCCACACTCAGCAGAGTGGGGCGTGTTTGTTTTCTTGTGTCTAGTATGCACATAGACATCATAATGTTGGGTTAAGTTTCCATGTGTTTTACCAAGGATATTGAAAGCAAGCTGCTAGGCAAACAGCAGCCCCCACTGCAGAGCCAGGGGTGTCCTGCCCCGGCCCCCCGAGTGCCATGGTGGGGCTTAAGGAACCCAATTGCTGGTTTGCCAGAGCTTGCTGCACTTTAGCCTTCCTCACCAGTCCTAGCATTTTGGGGGAGCCAGACTTGAGGCCAGCCCCACCAGGAGGACGCGTGTCCTGGAGCACCATCTCCGCCTTGCAAGGCAGAGCCCTGGGATCCCACTGCCCTCTGGGGGGAGTCCTCTCAGTCTCATGGTCCTTTCTCCACTTCCTCTGGAAGAAAATTCCATGAGGTAGGGCTTGCTTTGCCTTTTGTTTTCACTGCTAAATCCCTGGTACTTAGAGGATGGCCTGACTAAGTGGGGAGTCGATGCATTCTAACGAACAAAGGAAACATCACCTCAACAGGTAACTCTGGCCACACCCAAGCTCCCTCCGCAAGGAGCACATCCGGATTTACTGGGGCCTTCAGGCCCATTTCCCTCATTCCCCTCACCTTGGGTTTCAGCTGCTTCCTGCATAACAGACAGAAATAGAGCCCGTCGACCCGACCCCAGTCTGAACTTAAACATTACAGTACTCCCACCAGAGTCTATGATTTAACTTCTTTGTTCTCAGGCCATACTTTTTTCCCTTTTTCTAATTTGTACCAGCAAGAAAAACCTGAACAGATTAAATTTCTCCTTTCAAAAGCATTATTGCAATTTTAGCTTGAAACAGTGACCAAAAACAAAAGATGGAAATATATTTCTATAGTTTTCATGTCTATTTTTTCTCCTTATAAAAGTAATACATGTGTATCATAGAAATTATAGAGAGCAAAAAGATAAACATCCCTTCATAATTATATCTTCCAGAAATCTTTTTATGACTGGGTTTAATATCCTTTCTCACCTTGCCAAAACACACACATGCACCAATAGGCCACTCTGTAAGTCCTTTTATAAATTGCGTGTCTTTCCACTCCTCAAAAATATTTTCCCATACACATTTTCTCCTAGAAGTTCCACATCACATTATACTAAGAAGATGTGATATGAACCCGCCTATTCTAAACACAGTGAAACACAGAACACAATATTATAGAACATGGTCAATGCCAGCCAACTGGAGCGGCAAGCCTGCGAGCCAACCGAAGCAAGGGGCAGCGCGGGGCAGCAGAGGGAGGGAGGCCCGGACTAAAACCACTGTCTCACGCCCTCACCCATTCTGAGTTACGTGGTGGTCACCAATCTCTTAAGCAGAACTTTATGTGCCACAGAAATATGTTATAAATTCAGAATTTGTTTTCTTGTTTGGAAAGGTGAACTCACAAACTATTATGAATTGGTAGGCACAGATGGAATATTCTTGATTACTTTTTAAAATCTTTCAGGGTCATTCTACATGATTTCATGCTAAATAACATCCCCTTTCAGCCCATTTCACACTGATAAAGATTGCCTGATAAACAGACATTTTCCCCTTCAATTTATCTGAAAACAACTTCTATTCTGAGTGCTTTGGTTTGTTTAGGTAAACTCATATGTATATGACCATAATAGATAGTAATAATAATGGAATTAAGGGCAAGCTTTACTGGTAGAAAATTGAATAAAAAAGAAAAGTTACTGGCAATATAAAGCCTAATTGAACCCATGAAAAACACCAATCAGGGAGTACCACCAGGGACAAGGGGAATACAGGGTTCAGGCCTTCCTAAAGAATCCCTTTCTTTCAGGGATTCAGAGGCAATATTATAAGGTCCTCATCAGCATGGACAGCGGGCCGGGCCAGAAGTAGTTGGACCCTGCCCTCTCACCGAACAGCTGTGCAAGTGCGGGAAGAGCGCCTGCTCACATCAAGCGCACAGTAGGCATTTGGTAATGATAATGAGCGTTTCTGTCTGCCACATCAGGATGTGCGCCTCTCACAGCTTTAGTCTGTGGTTGTTTCCTTGGTCTCCTTCCACAAATTCAGCCCACTAATATTTTGGCAAAAGCTTTGTTTCCCTTGTGACATTTTTGTCTGTGTTTCTTATCCTGCCATTTATTCCTTTATTCACTCATTTACTCATTCATGAACTCATTATGTTTTTATCACAAATTTACTGACGATCTATTCTGCTCAAGGTACAGACAGTTCATGTAAACCACAAGAGAAATCCCTGTCTTCTTTCTTAAGGCCTATAGCAATCCCAGGGTCATACCACAAGGGTTAAGATAGCGAACTTCAGGGACGCTCTGAGAACAGTTAGGGAAGGCAGCTCCTGGGGTGCTGACAGTTGCAGGATGCTTCTGGAGGAAATGACTTTGAAAGAAAGACCTGAAGATAAACAGGCGCTGGACAAATAGAGATTGCGAAGAACTACATGGGGAGAACCACAGCGGTGAGAATACCATTAGAAAATGGAATGGTGTGTACAGAGATGTGTTGGGGTTTTCCAGGGAAACAGGATGAGTCTCCTCTACACATCCAAAGGAAGAAAAAGAAAAAAAGAGTAGAATTTTGCCCTATGATTTCCCAGCTGATTAGAAGATTGAAAGAGCAAAAATGAGCCAGTCAGTCAATATTACTCTCCTTTTGTTATGACTATATATTTGTCAAAGCTCCATGTTTTATTAAACAGGTGAGAGCTGGATTCATTACTTTTAAATGCTTAAAAACAAGTTACATGGGCCTCCAGGTGTACGCTTGCGTCAGGCCCCACACACTTGAAGAGTGAGCCCGGCACCGACACTGAACTTCCCCATCCCGGTGCCCATTAGACCGCCTCATGAGTAATTTATGCTTTTCATTTTCTCTGGCTGGATTGCAGGATACTCTGTTCTCCAATGACAAGTCAGTAACTGGCACGTGGTAGATCCTTAACAGATGAGAATTGAAGGAAAGAAAGAATGAAGTACCTCATAAAAAGTCCTTTTCTCCTTCCTTAGCATCTGCAGATATGAAGTGCTCCCATTTATAGGATGATTATATCATGGATGTTTAAAAAATCTTAAAACTCATGTCTTCTCACAACAATAATCTCATTTTTCCTCTATCAGTCTACCTTGTATATGTAAAGCACTTCTCTTCTGCATTTTCTACAAACTTCCTTATGAGAACTTGGAAGGAAGGAAGGAGGGAAGGAAGGAAGGAAGGAAGGAAGGAAAGAAGGGAGGGAGAAAGGAGGAGACGTTGTCACTGCTGGGAGCAGACATTCCCTAAGAATTTATCTACCTCTTTTTTTGTGACACAATTTTTAAGTTCAAGTTGTGCTTTGACAGTTTGGAATAGATATTTTTTCCTAATTTGTGAGAGAGTTCCTCAGCTGGTAGAGGTATATCTCTACTTATTTGTTAAAGTCTATTCTATTTTATAGAGTTGTTGGCTTGGTCATGATATAAAAGAAGAGTGCATTAAAATAAACACCTGCTGTTAAAAACTCAGCATTTTTAGAACACTCCTTTTATTCGACACCACTGGTTTCTCAATCACACATTCTGCCACTCCGTATTGTCTATTAACTGGACCTAGACTGTGACCGAGAGATGGGCTAGTGGGGCAAATAAAATGTGGCTGGAATAAATCTGAAATACGATGAGGTCTTTCCAGAAAAAGTCCGTCATTTCTAATATCACGGGACTGGTTTGTGTGACTTGATGAAACCTGGCAGCCTAGGAGAGAGGTCTGGAATGTGCATGTGTGAACAATGACGACTTCACTGTTCTTGTCAATGGGGGTGGGAGACGCAGCTGAGTGAGCACATGTACTGTGTGGCCACTGCATTCAAAATAATTGAGCAAGTAAAGCAACAAATCTGCATCAAATTTTGTGTTAACCTTGAACATTCCTCCGAAGAAACTATCCCAATAATACAGATGGCCATAGCTATGGGCAACTTGTGATTGGCAGCTTCATCACAACAACATGCCCACTCATGCATCACGTTTCCTGCAGAGTTTTTCAGTGAAACATCGAATCACCCAGGTGACTCAGCCCCCTTACAGCCCAGATTTGTCACCCTGTGACTTCTGGCTTTTCCCAAAACTGAAATCACCTTTGAAAAGAAAGAGATTTCAGACCATCAATGAGATTCAGAAAAATACAACAGGGCAGCTGATGGTGACTGGGAGAACTGTGTGAGGTCCCAAGGTGCCTACCTTGTAGGGGACTGAGGTGTCATTGTCCTGTGTGCAATGTTTCTTGTATGTTATATCTTTTTCAATAAATGTCTCTATTTTTCATATTACATGGCTGGATACCTTCTGGACAGACCACGTATAGGGCCAATTGATTCAGGTTTCTATACACAACTCTAACATAACTGGCAAAAAAGAAATTGTTCTACCTCTTTCAGTGCATAAAGTAAATATTTTGAAAATTATTCAAGAAAAAAATAGTTATTTGTCATTTTTAATTCCCATTCTATTTTAAGAAGGGTAGACCCTGGCAACTAGAGGTTCTTTCCTTTGATGATTACAAAATCGTTACTTTGGGCTAATGGTCAACACCGCACTTGGAGACTTTAAAACTTGCAGGTGTAAGCAGGGAAATTGGGCAATAGAAATGGATTCAGTTAATTTGTTCTGCACGTGAGAAGGATGAGAGAAGATGCGGAATTTCTCTATGAGGGCCAGGAGCGAGGAAGGCTAAATAAGGCTAAATCCTGGAAGATAACATATAAGGGAGATACAGCGGCTTAGAAGAAGGGACCTACAGAAAAGGGAGATACGGCTAAAAGGGTTTTTCAAGTGAAATGTACGTGGTGAGATATGAACTCCCTTCTTCATCTCCTTTTTTGTAATGCTATTTGCAATGAGGCCTTGCTCACGGGTGTTTGCAGGGAAAGGGCATTTGGTGAGAAGTGGTTGAAGTACAACAGAAGGTGAAAGGGGTAAAGTTCCATAAACAGAAAATAACTGTGAGTGAGTGAGTGTGTGTGTGTGTGTTTTCCAACCCAGATGTCAAGTGAGTAACCTGACAACGCACTCGTTTGTCTTGGTGTGGCCCTCGGTGAGCCTAAGACCGAACTCGAGGGAAGAATATATTTCACAGTAAGCATTTCCTAAAGGTCAGCTGTGTGTTCAACTCAGGACCACACCATACATTATGAGTTTCCTCTAGAGTTCTAGTCTTTCGTTTATTCACCCAAGGGTGACTGTAGAGAGTCCTTTTTAAAAATATATGTCTCCACAGGCATAAACTTACCTCCTGTAGAATAAAATTGGGGCTCTTTATTATTTCAGAGGCAAATGACATTGTTACAGTGAGGAAAATTCTGGATTTGATGTCGTTTCAGGAAAAATAAACCTAAGTGAAATACTAAGTGAAGTACTTCCGAAGTTCAGGAACATAACCTATAGAAAGGCACCAGGTTTATGCTATTTGGGGAAATAATCAAATAATTAGTGGCTCATTTAATAAACACCAGAATTTTAGTATTATGCTATAGTTCAATAACCTTATATCAAACATTTTTTATAAGGTCCTGGGGTCTATTAGTCACCTCCACTATGACATCTCAAATTTAAAACAGACCTTATAACTTATGTACATTTCTTCAAAAAGGGTATTTCCTATGACTTCTGAGATCTTTGCAAAGGACAACTCATCCACAAGACTCTGGAACCCTCTACAAATCTCCAGTTCTCTCCACCTTTGATTACAATTTCTCTCATTGCTTCTTCTAAAGGGATTCTCATTAACTTAATTTCCTGTTCTAGGTCAGAGCATGAACAGGTTATAATTCAACTATTCAAAGAGCATCTTAACTAGTTTTGGCATCTTTAAACTTTTTGTTCAAGTTTACCATGCTAGATACAGATTCCAGAATAGTCCTGAAACACTGATTGGACCCCATCACTCCCAACTCCTAAACCATCACTTGTTCCCCCTTTTATCCTGAATACGAGCCCCGAAAATGTATTGACTCTTATACCTACTCTGTCTTCATCTAATCTCACCCTCACTGTAATCCGCCTCTTTTCACCACGGCCTGTCTTTCTTCTCCCTTATCTTGCCTGACGGAATGTCTTTTAGCTACAACACTCTTCTTACTATACCTATTTCTTAAAACCGTGCTCATTCACACACTGAAAACCCAGAACACATGGCACAAGTTTTATCACACTAATCCTTCATTTGTTTTTATTCATTCATTTAGTGTTTTTCAAATACTAAATGAGTATATACTCTGTGCAGGTATATATTAATTAGCATTCTTTGGGGGTTCGATAAGAGAAACTCAACCCTTTAAAAGATGCATTTATTAGACCCCGTGATTGAAATGCACTGAGGTAGCATTGGAAATGTATATATTTCTATGCTTTTGGCTTATTCAACATCAGGGAAGGTTAGAATGTTTTTAAATGTGAAATATTTTTAAAATAAATAATTTGAGTTTTCTGTAAAGGCACTCAAGTGGCTCTGAGAGCCCAATGGCAAGATCACAGTTTAGTTTCAGGAAAACCTGGATCCTAGGGTAAAAACACCATCGGGTCTCTCTTCCCATCTCCATCCTACTGCCTTTTCTGGGTGATCTATCACTCAGCTTACCGAAGCTTTTTCACCCCTTCCACATGGGCAAACAAAGACCCCAAGATTACAGCTCCCCAGCTCCAAATACTTTGGGCTCACAGATTTGGTATTCTCATTGATTTCAAATACCCAGGAAAGTATATGACATCTGGATTATTTGCTGACCTTTGAGCCGGGGATTGGGTCTACATGCACCGTCATGGTAAGACCATGGCTATTCCTAGAGAAAGGGGAGCTCTGGGAGCATAATATCATAGCTACCCACTCCAGAGGTTCAAAAAGATGAAGACAACCGAATCCTGACTCGGGCTGGTCAGGATGGGAGGGACAGATGAGGTGCTTCTCTCTGACATATTCAAATCCACTTTCAAATATGATAAGATATTTGATCTAATCTGAACTTTTTCATGACTTTTTGTGCATTAATTTATGGTTTTACATTTTAAAATATTAATCCAGAATTTTAGCATTTGGGGTGAGTTACCTTTAATATGAATTTCTTAGTAGCCATATTTGTGGAAAAATCTCAAAATCAAATTAGTCTTTAATATGCATTTTCAGGTAATTGAGTCACATTGGCATGGTTTCACTTCTCCCATTTAAATTTCTTCTCTTTGCGATGCTTCTGAACCATTCTTAGTTTAATGGAATTGCTCCAATTAAATTTTCCAAAGCACCGTGAATGTCACTGTCTAGGTATACAGAAAAGTTTGGAACTGGATTAAAATTCTTCTGGGGAAGCAAAGCCAGCAGCCTCTCCTGCAGTATCCAATTCCCTTCTTCTGTTACACCTGGGCTCCTTTATTTATTTGGCAGAGTCCTTCCCTGCCAAAAACACATTTAGCATATTTACTCCTCTCATTACCGTGGCACACTCTTCTCAGAGGATCTTGGGGCGGGGGGCGGGGGGCAGGGGGGCGTCCCTACACTAAAAGCCAAAGGAGGAGAGGAGTGAGCTATTACCCAGAAGTTCCTTGAGTAGAAATTTGTAAGCTGTAGTGTGGGCAGAGGGCCAAGCAAGTGCTGAGGCAGCCAAGGCAAGAGCTCTGTGTCCAAAGATCAGGGAATCTGGAAAAACTATACCAATAATAAGTGGGTGATGATTTTAGAATCATTTTTTAAAAGCATTTTCTATGTTTTAGAGAAAGATGAAGTGGTCTAGAAAGCACAATGATCATAGACTTTACCAAGCACTTCCTGATTTTCTTTTCCAAGTCATTAAATAGTTCTTTTATAAAAACCATTTACCATTGGTCTTTTTTTAGGCAGGCTCACGTGGTAGTGACTAGTCTTTCTTTAAGACCCTTTTCTGTCTTATCTTTTCCTGTGCTCTTATTGATTATCACTTCCACACAATATTGTGAATGGTTCTCTCCCAATAAATTTCCAAGTTTCTTAATGTCTTAATATTTCCAGGGATCAAATAAATAGCCTTTTCACAGGAAATAAAATGCAAAAATTTAAATGCTTTAAAAGTATTCTATACTTAAAAAAGCAAAATAGAGATCCTTGAAAAATCAAAAGATTTTAAATTTCAAGGGTTTATATATGGTTATAATACTTGAGACAGAATCATATAAACTTTAAAAAATATATATACATCAAGGAAGTCAGAGTTTTCTTAAAAAATATGGAGTCTGTTGATCACTAATTTTTGTTGTTGTTACTGACTACAAATGGAATAATTCATAAATTGCCCATGACTCTCTCTTAAGTATCATATTTAAAGCTCCTTTAATTCAGCATGTGCACCTTTTTCTGGTTCACTTTTGGTTTATATTATACACTAGTGGCATATGGACACGTTCTTTTGTGATAATTGCATTTTTGGTTCTTATGTCTTCAAAAACTCTTACACTGATAGTATCATTTTAAGTAATACAGAAAAATCCAGAGTTTGTCTCTGTTTTTCATTTGTGACTCAATCTATGATTTCATTTTTCTCTTAGTTTAATTATATACCATGTAAAAGTAAAGAACTTTTCTAGGAGATCCATTGGAAACTTTTCAAGTAGTATGAGTATAAAAATCTCGATGGTACATAACTTGCTCAAAGCAACTTCTCTTAGCTTTGAAGTCTATGACCTACCCTGATGGGTCTAACAGTTTCTATTTTCTTCTATCACATTGCTTAATATGTGAATGGAAATAATCTATTTAGAAACTGATTGCCATTTCCATCTTGCATCATGATATAATTTGGTGAAATGCATTTTAAGTGACAATGCAAAAATGAAGTTCAAGTTAAAAACCCGCCCATGGGGCACCATGCCCAAGTGCGGCATCTTTCTTCAGTCCTGTAGATGATCGCATAATGAGATACCTGCACACAGCACTAAGCTTGCTTATATACCATCAAGAGCAACTCCTCAGTCCTGAGGGTTGGCTTTTGATGTCCATGGAAAGATTTGTCTTCATTTTAAAGGTAAGAAACATTGAAAACAAGTATCAGAATCAAAAAGAAAATTCTGCAAATATGGATTTTCAAAGAAGAAAATAAAGATATTAAAACCAAACAGACTCATCATTTAATTTCTAACATGAATAAACTGCAGCCAGGTAGACCCCCAAAAGTTGTTGGTTACTAAACACGACACAGCAATTCAGGGGTGGAGCCTACCACAATAGCTTATTGTACTTGTCATTTGGATCTTGTATGTACCATGACTTTCTGCTGCACCAGTATAAGTGAATGTGCCAATTAAAGAAATGATAAAATAATCCAGAGACAAATATACAAGGGATTCATCCTCACTAGGCATTTTTTTCCCACTTACTTGGAGTGCGAGAGGGTTAGTCTCAGAGGCAAAATAACAAGAATTGCAATGAACTGCGCTAGACAGTCAGTCCACCAGGGGAAATGTTAAATTTTGTCAGACCAATAATTCTAAGAAAAGGAGAAATTGGAATTTTTCTGATATATATCAGGTTTCCAGAGAGGAAAATGAATTATATTCCATAAAACACTAATTAATCTATACAATAATAGTTTTAACAATGATCAAGTTCTATTTAACAACTATTCAATTGGCAAACTTTAAACAACTAACATCTAATTGGTGAAGATGTTCTACCCGAAAAAGCCTACCTTATTGTTGGGCAATTTGGCATTCAAAATCAAAATTATCTTGACCCAATGAATTAAATTCTGGGACAGGGTACTAAAAATAATTGCAAAAGAAGTACCAATAATGTGCACATTAAATTTTACTTTGCACGACTCATTATAATCATCAAAACAAAATGGAAATGGCTAAACTGCCTGAGTAAAGGATTCCTTAAAAAAGTTACTATTTGTCTTCAAAAGAGAAAGTAATGTAGCCATTCACTATGGTAATTGTGAAGTCAGGAAAAAGATGAACAGTTCTTTTTTGTAAGTCAAAAGGGCAGAATGCAAAATTATCATGGTATAAAACCTGTTTTTCTGTTGAGAAGCATGAAAGAAATATTTATAAATGCAAACACTGACTTTAAGATCTGGGGATTTTTCTCTTACTGTCTCTTTGAATTTCTGATGATGTCAATAAATGCAGCCCAAATCCCCCAACTCATTCCCACTTGATTAGTTCAGCTCACACCTCAGCGACCTCTCTGGTATTCTGGGAAATACCCAGAATGCCACACAAGTCCTCTGCAAAGCATGCCCATTTTTCTCCCTCCTTTCTAGATGACCTTGGCTGCCTACAAAAGAATCAGAAAACCCTCCTTGACATTGCTGCTGCTGTCTGCACCTTTCCAAGAGCACACTGTCTCTCTTAGGAGCTAACAAGGTCCGCAGTGTCCTGGGTCAGGGAGGCCCTCAGAGTTTTGTGCAAACACTGGTAGACCTTTAGGAAAACTGGAGAGATCTCTCTCCTCTGGAGCCCTCCATTCTCCTCTGGAGCCCTCCATTCTCCCCAGGTCCTACTCTGTGGAATGTCCTCCCTGACAGTCTCCTCCTATGTGCTCTTCCATTCCCCACTACAAACTGCACAGGAGCAGAACCCAGAACATTTTTATTCCCTGGCTTTCTTGCAGCGGGGGTCCAACCTTTGGGCATCTCTGGGCTACACTGGAAGAGGAAGAGTTGTCTTGGGCCACACATTAACTGTACAAATGCTAATGAGAACTGAAGAGGCAGAAAAATGTTCTAAGTAAATTTACGATTTTGGGTTGGGCCACATTCATAGTGGTTCTGGGCCACATGCAGCCCATGAGCCATGGGTTGGACACCCCTGCTCTAGAGTCCATGCAAAGTCAGGAATTCAGTAGAGGCCCAACAAATATCTGTTGAATGAATGAATTTTGAGTAAATGAATGAACATTTGAGTGAATGAATGAATAAAGCTAGACTAGCTGCCAGCTCCCCAGGATGCCAGTATCAACCAGGTTTAACACACGAGTCAAGGCTCACCAGGTCCAGGGGTGTGCATTTCAGCCTTGTATGGGGAACACTCGCCAAGCAAAGTGCATTTAGGGTGTCCATTTAGGTCTATTTTTAGTTACACAGAGTAACTCAGTCCACAAGGCTCTGAAACACCCAAAGGCCTCTGTCTGCTCTTCTCTTATATTTAAGAGATTTGTAGTTCAGTGAAGCGTCATTGAGACTGGTACTATACTCTTCTGCCACAGTGAAACTCTATGACATCGGTGTTTTGTCACATGCTGCTTATTTCTCATCTAGCACAATTATATTGTGATTTATAATAAGAAATACATATTTGGTCTTCATCCTTATTGCTGGCATGGAACTCCCCAAAATCCTAGAATTTCCTAAGTGACGAGAACCACTAAGCTGTCTTTTGTTATAATAATGATGTGACTTTTAGAAAATACCTAAAGGTGGAGACTGTTTATCAGAAAACCCAACCGTGTGATTAGAAAGTTGGAAACTTCAGTTTATGTCCCAACTTCCAAGGAGGAGAGAAGGGCTGGAGTTGAATCAGTTTGCCAATGGCCAGTGACTTAATCAAACATGCCAATGTAATAAAGCAATTTACAGTAAAAATACAGTTGTGATGTGCATCTCCATAAAAATCCGTGAGAACTGCATTTGGAGAACTTCCAGACTGTTGGACCTAGGGAGGTGCTGGGACGTCAGCACGCCTGGGGAGGGCATGGGAGTGTCATGTCCTTTCCTCATCCCTTCCCCTGTGCGTGTCTTCCACCTGGTTGTTCCTTCGTAATAAACCAGGGATTCTGTGAGTAAATGGGCTTCCTCTGTTCTGTGAGCTGTTCTTGAGGCAGGGTAAAGGAGTGGACGTCACAGGCAGATAAGCCACTAGGTCCTCTCTCCAGAGTCCCCTCCTCCAGGCATGGTCAAGGGGAAATAGCTAATGGCAGGAGACTCCTGCGGAGGTTACAGAAGTCAACAACAGCAAGGACTGGCTAAAACCAGGTCAGTCCAAGATGGAGGAAAAATTGACCAGTGACTGACCCCAAAGCTCACTATACTGTCATTATAATAAGTGACACCACAGGGAGAGGTGGGGCCAGGGGTATGAACACCACGACACTCTAGAATGCAGTGTGTTAGGAACAAGACTCCCCTCCTAACCAGAAGGTGGAGTCAGAATTTGGTGCCACAGAGTTCAGAAGCAACTTGGGAACACACAAAATTCCAAAGAACTGACTGTCCACACACACAACTCACCAGCAAGTCACCCGTGTGTACTCGGATGTGTACTTTCACTTCTTTCACAGAGGTGTGTCCTAGCCTCTTTTTCTCTAGCCGAGTAAAACTTGCTTTCATGCTCATTTAGACTCCTTCTTGAATTCTTTCCTGTGCGAGTCAAGAGCCTGCAGGTCCCGGACTGGGCTGGGGCAGGGCCAGCCCACAGTACGGAACCAGGCCAGTGACATTCTGACAAACAAATCAAAGCCATGGAGGGGACCTTGGGAACCTCTGGTGATAGTCAACTGGTCAGACGTACAGGTGGCTGAAGTGTGGGGGGTAATTTTGTAGGACTGAACACTTAACTTACGGAGTCTGACTGTCGCTGGGTAGGTTCTGTTCGAATTACATTACAGGACGCCCAGCTGGTGTCCTGAGCGCTGCTTGGTGGTGTGTTGGGGGAGGGGATGAAAACACCACTCACACGACAAATGTTGAAATTGGGTCTCAGAACCCCAACAGTAAGGACCTAGAACAGAGTAACTACTTAATCACATTTTTTTTTTAGTATCTCAATTATATATCTCTTGTTTGAGAAAGGAAAAATAAAATTCCACAATCTCTTTTTTATATTTAGGACATTCTCAAGAAAATAAGACTTCCATTCCTTCTTCTACAACAAAACACGTTTTAACAACTAAGTTCATAAGAAAAATGTAAAGCCATACTCTCCAGTTATCTTCCCTTTATCTTTAGAAAGATGCAAACACTTTTAGAAAACAAATTAGTTAAAATGCCTTGTGTAAAACACAACCTGTTTTCTCTTAAAATGATGATTTGTGTAACTGTAGTTCTTCCTTATATTTCCACATTTTTACATCAAAAAAGACCTTGAAAATATACTATTATATTTGCCCTTTTATTCTTCTTCATTTATTCAGTCACTTAGACAATAATTATTGACCACTTAATAAATGCTTGGCACTCTATTAGCAACTGAGGACTCAGGATGGACCAGAAAGATGTGTCCATAAAGCAGGGGCAAGTGCAGTGGCCGGGGATACCCCTATAAAGCTGTGTAGGTAAATATGTTACCGCAGTTGTCCACAGTTGTATACGTGCTACAGGAGAGAAGCGCGGGGTCCAGCGAAACTGCTGTGTGTATACATTCCTGCTCTTTGAGATGAAATATAAATGATGGCAAAGAGTACTCGAGATGAAGAGTCTGGTTAAAGCTACGTCTTCAGAAGGAACGAAACATCCAATGCCCCAGACACAGACATTCATTCAGTTTGAGAAACAAAGGGAAGGCCAGCATGGGGGGCATTTTAGTGACAGAAAGCAGAGTGACAGGAAGGGATGTCAGTGGGAAAAGTAGGCACCAGATTACTCGGCCATCTAAACCAAATTAGCCATTTTAAACTTGAAAATTGGAAGACATCAGTGACTTTCAAGCAAGAAAATGATGTCATTAGATTTCCAATTCCGAAACGGTTCCTCTGGCTATTGTGTGAAGGGCAGACTAGGGGGCGGGGGACAAGAGCGTTCTCAGGTGTCCGGTGAGAATGCCATCACCAAAAATCCTCCGGCAGGTGATTGTGATATGAGGATGGAGCACAAAGGAAGTGTCTGATGTTTATTTTGGGAGCAGGGCATGTAAAAATGGGGATTTCTGACACTAGCAAACTAAGAATCGTTCATCTCATCTCAAGGAGAAGGAAAGTGGTCCTCAGAAAAATATGTTCCCAGGGCTCATAAATCAGAGGGTCCTTTTAGTTTGGCAGTCCTTTTAGGTAAAATTAAGTGCACATTTAACAACCTTTAAGAGAGAGAGCTGATTCAGCAGTGCTGTTCACCAAATACCTCTAGTTCTCCCAAGAGAATACTTAGAACCTTTCCCTCATAACGCTCGGTTCAGCCCTGCACTTTGCTTTGGCCCAGGAAATAGGAGCATAAAAGCTACCTGTCACTTCTGGGTTGAAGCTTTAAGAGCAAGCACATTATTTATCCTGTTCTATTTGCCTTCAATAAGTCTAGATGGAGGCTGTCCCACCAGCCTGGCTCTCAGAGTAAAGACGACAGCATGGAGCAGGTTCCCAGCCAAACTCCGATGCACATGGAGTAGGAACAAGTGATTCACATGTTATTCTAAACCACTGAAGATTTTGAAGTTGTTACTGCAGCAAAGCCCGTCCTATCCTTACTGTTTCAATATATACATTATTCTCATCTTATGTTTTGAAAATTGATGGTTCTGAGAGGGTTCAATAAGGCACAGAGAGGGAAACAGAACCCAAGTCTATTGGACACAAGATACAATGTTTTCCCTACTGTGATTATAGGTGCCTTCTATAAATATCGCAAATATAAAAACCCTGAGATGGACTCCATGACTACATGAAGAAAGCTGTATGAGTTGAAAGCAAACAGAACTATTTCAACACTTTGAGGAGTCACTTCATGGATTGTAACTGAGATGGGAGAGAGGAAATGAAAATACTCAGTAGGAAAAAGGAATTATAACATCTGTGTTAACACTGGTTACATGAAAGGATTATTCAAGCTTGGAATGTATTTTAAGGTTGGAGTTAATAAAAGGGTGTCAGTGTGTAAGTATATAAAGTTTGAGACAATAGGATTAAAAAAAGGAAAAAGCACTTTTTATCAAGAGAGCCACAGGTAGATACACATAATAATGGGCTCTGGGAATAACAGCCTGGGGAGTCATAAAAATTACGCTAACTTTAAAACTTGTCAAAACAATCCCACCACTTCAGAGTGGAATTTTCCAACCTGCGCCGGTGCCGGCCGTGTGGCAGGGAAGAAGCCTTTCTGGGCGTGGGCTCCAGGGGCCCCTGCTGCCCTCCTCAGCCTCCTTCCCTTAGAAGCGGCTGTCGGAGAAGATCGACATATGGCAAATCTGGCAGGGAAACATCATTAGTGAAAAACACTCACAACTGCAGAAAGTTGAATTTTAAAAATTACCAAAAAAATCCCCCAAAATGTGAGGGCCGTGGTGGTGTGTGGGATCGGGAAGCGCTGCTCTCTCTGCCTGAGAAGCTGCTATGCTCAGTCGCTCATCAGTATCCATCCTCCCGTTGATCTAACTTGGAGCCACCAGCGTGACTGGTTCAGAGCTAACCCGCGACATTCAACCATCAAATCAGATTTGCTGGCACTCCCCGAAAAGAGTCTTCCTTCACTCGATCTCCTCGTGAGGATGTCAGACTGGTGCTTCTCCAGCCGTCTTCCCCCAGTGAAAGGAGAACAGAGCCAGCCTGAGAAGCAGTCAACGGGAAACAGAAACAGGATCTGATGACGTTGTAAGAGCCCTCACACCAAGGCATGTCCTCCACCTGGGCTTGTCTGTTATGGAAGCAAATGCAAACTCTCTCTCTCTGTAAGCTTGTGGGAGTGAGTCTGCTGTTACTGCTGTTGGTACAGTAGCATTTTAGGGGAGAGAGGGTCACTTGTGCCTGCAAGAGTCGGCACCGATGAAGTACTTACTCTCAACATTGATTAACTCGCAGAAGAGTATTCTATGTTTGACTATTCAAAACCCAAATCATCAATGGAAATATACTTAATCATCTATTCCATAAACACTCTTAGAGTTCCTCCTTTCTTATAGGAATGGAGTTGGTGAGAGTTATACAGGGACATAGCTCTCAGGTAACTCTTCATTGATTCGGTAAGGAAAAAGAAACAATTGCAAGGTAAGGCAGTGAGGGCAGAGGTGTGGATTCCATGGGAGCAAAGACCTGGGACAGTGCCGTGGGCCTGTGGACAATGGTGACGTCCTGGAGAAACTGAAGCCTTACGTCCGTTTCTGGGTGCACGGATCAACGTGTGTGGTGGCGTGCAACCTGAGGACCTGGGCTCTTACAATGATGGGCCATTATTTCAGCACAGAGAGCAGCAGCGCCCTGAATTCTCTGCGGGAGGCAGTCTTCCGCTAAGTGGGGATCTTAGGTTCCCAGCATTGCTCTTTCCCCCTCCCATGCATTTAAGCGCTCAGTTCAAAGCTCCACCTGGAAGCTTGTTATTTCTGGAAGTTGCTTCCTCACATCGTCCCAGACAATCCTTTCTTCTTGGACAAGACTTTGTCCCAGTACCTCTCCTTTTCCATTTTTACAGGTTTCCTCGAAGACTCTGTTCTTCCTCTGCTCTGAATCACATGACCACTTCCCTTTCCTGGGGGGTGTGGATGTTACAGCTCTACCCAATGCTACTGAGGTGCTGAGGCCAAATGGGCACCCTTGGGGGCCCTCTTGGAGAAGTTCAAGGTCTCTTCAAATAAAGGTGATACTTTAAACAATAAGTGAGAAATCCAATGCTTTCAGAAAGAAATTTAGGCTGGGAAAAGGGAATTAAAACCAAACGTTTTAAAGTGCTGTTATGAGATTTTTGTTCATTTAAATGTGTTATCTGCTAAAAGCTCACATGTATACATTACAAAAAAGATAGGCAAAAAGGAAAAAGACTTGGAAAAAAATATTTTCAAAATTCAATAGATTTTAAAATCAACTATTGCTTGATATTGTTTGATAAATAAAACATTTAAAAGTAATTAAACAAATATGAATACATTTGTTTCACCACGATATTATTAACTGTGAAAGTGGTTTTACAAAATTACCTATATATTTATCAAACTATATGAATATTTTAGTGAGACCCAAACTTCATAATGTTAATAAATAAAATAATATTTTAAAGGCCATGCCATCTTATCATTTATTGCATTTGGAGTATGTTTTATACTAGAATTCATTTATATATACACATATTCTTCATAAATAAGATAAACATATATGTATTTGTGTTAGCATTTAAAATAGCTTGCTGTTCAGTGTGTGACTAAAAAATAAGAGATTAGAACCAATGATAGATTATAAGGAGAGTGAGGCAAACATCCTCTATGTCTTATTCAGTGCTTCACCTGTAGAGTTGAGCAGCTTGCCTCATACACTGTAAGTGCATCATAAATATCTCATAAATTAATGCACAGATAGAAGTCATTATTCATAGATAACACCAGAAATTAATATTTTCTAGGTAACATTGGTAGGTAACATTTTGTTACCCAGGAAATGTCACTATTAGAGAATCATTATTTTTCTAGGTAACATTTTGATGCTGAGCGTATGTTATATTGTTGTTTGTGTGTCCTATCTACACTCTTATCTTCTGGTACTTTTTAAACACTGAAAAATTGTTTAATGAATGAATAAGTGAACAACAAAATGCACAAACACTAGTATACTTATGCTCACATTTCCTGTAGGTCAGACAGAGCAGCGTTTCATAATAAACACCTCTGCTGCCTACTGCAGAAGACAGGGATATGATTTCTCTCTCTCTCTCTCTCTCTCTCTCTCTCTCTCTCTCTGCTGCATTTCTGCCATGCAGAGCTGTTCTATTTCCTGATGATTTTTGTACCTGGTGACATGGAGGTATGGATTTGGAAAGCTTAGTAGTTTGAGGGAAACTCATCAACAGAATTTGTTGTAGGGTAGAAAGAATTTTTTTTATCTAGTAAAAAAAATCATTTATGATGTGTGCTTAACTGCAGTGCTCCAGAATTTCAATCACAGACTATTGGGAATAGATGTAGGAAATGCTTCTGGAATCCAGGGGACAAGCAGAAAGAATGAGGAACTAGGTCCCTGTAGTGGTAGACAGTATTTAAGATGCATGGCACATTCTTAAAAATTTTATTTGCAGTGACTCAGAGGCAAACACACCACTGATGGCTAGTTTTTAATGTGAAGCATTAAATGAAAAGCTTCCCTCGGGGACTTTAAATGGACATCTAAGAGAATAGTAACTGTTGGATCTTTTATGATGATTTTGCTTGCTTTTAAATCATTTTAGATGGGGTGGAAATTTTTATGGCATTGTCTAATCATGACACAGCTAGAACAAATATATAGTAATGTGGATTGCATTAGTATATTTAAAACACAGTCATGAGGTCCATGCAATAAGGCATTAACAATATAAATCATTTTAACATAGCTGATTTTCTACCTCAGAATTATTTTTATGTTGAACACAGTAAAAAATAAATT
Source organism: Micronycteris hirsuta (assembly GCA_004026765.1). NCBI lineage: Eukaryota > Metazoa > Chordata > Mammalia > Chiroptera > Phyllostomidae > Micronycteris > Micronycteris hirsuta. The sequence continues at coordinate 91,243 of PVJI01002611.1, forward strand.
CTTCAATACACGTAAGGGATTTCATATTTGTATCTGTAGGTACTTGGGAATTAGGAATGCTCATTTCCTCTCCTCTAGTATAAAAAAAAAGATATTCCCTAAGCATTCCCATCCTCCTGTTTCCCTTGCTGGTCCTAAGGAGGCAGAATCACCTTGTCGGTAGGTCCGGTCACTGGGTCACCTTTCTCTGTTGGGTGGAAGCAATCAATCCGATTTCCCTGACTTGGGAATCTGGTTTACAGCTGTGCTCTTGCCGTCCCTGACAACTGACACATGGGAGATAGAGATCCCAGGGTTTCCACTCTGCTTTACAAATAATCCAAAGTCTGGATTAGTGTGTGTGCGTGCATGTGTGTGTGGTGTGAAAGGAGGGGAGTGCCCAGGTGATAAAAGCGGAAAACATATTAAACTGCTCAATGTTGTTTGCATTTTAAGTTAATGTTTCCAAATCTAGCATTTATTGGTCATAACACTAATATGTAGGAATCCATCTGAAAGCATTGTTTGCTCATCTTAGTTGTCTAATTCAGGAGAAAAACAAAAGGGAATTCTGTATTGGTTGCATTAAACTCCATCAGTTTTCTTTCCCTCCGACAATTTCTGTTCTGCAACTAAACTAAATTACCGGTATTGTCCATGTATTCCCATCGCTCACAACGTGGTTTCTTTGCACAGACTGATATTCAATTCTCCTTTCTGTTAGCTAGAAAACAATTATTTATCTTTCAGGACTTTATGTATATTTGCTCTAGAACAAGAGTCCAGATTGGACGGTTCAGTTTTTCTTGAAACAGAGACTGCCCAGCAACCCTGATCCCAAATTTCTCTAAGAAAAAATTCTACTAACCACATCCCATAGGCCGAATCCGACCCATCCCATGGCTGCTTGTGAAGTGTTATTGGGACACAGTCACCACCATTCACTCACATATTATTCATGACCACTTTTACAGTGCAATGATGGAGTTGAGTGAGTAGTTAGAACAGAGACCATATCGCCCGCCACGCCTCTAATACTACCTAGCCCTTCACAGAAAATGTTACCAATCCCTACTTGAGGCAACAGTTGTCGGAACTCAAACAGCAAACACCCCTTTACAAAGGGGCAGTGTTTCGTGGTTCACCGTGAGCCCTACCAAAGCCCAGTGCGCTGCACCTTGAACATGTCGTTCATTTACGGTCCCAGCCTGGCTCCTGTAGGTGCTGGAATGTATGGGATCTTTCCTACAAAGATTTACTTGATGACCACAGTCCGGATGGACATGGTTCTACAATGTTTGTCTAGTTTGTTTTTCCACTTACAGTGTGGGGCAAAAAGTAGGTTTACAGTGTTCATATGAAAAATGATACAATAATGAATAAGTAATAATATAAGAATAAACTCTGTTCTGTGCAGTTACAACTGTAAACCCACTTTTGCCCCCATCCTGTATATGCCTCTGCAAAGATTTTCTATCTTCTCATTATTAGATATTTTTTCCTTTATATTCTCGAGCTTACTTATTATAGTCCCTGTAAGATCCTTGTCTATAAATTCTAATGTCTGGACCATGTCAGGTTCAGTCTCCATCAATTGCTTTCTTTTGAAACATGTTTTTGTTTTCCTATCTCTTTGTGTATTGAGTAATTTGGGATCACATCCTAAATATGGTAAACAATATTTTGCAGAGGGATTCAAAGATTATTGTTTTATGTTTTATGGCAGACAATGAACTTGGATTAACTTACATTTATATTTCCTGCCAGAGGAGTTAAAATTTTAGTTCAGTTATTTAAAACTTACTAAGGGTCATCCAAATATTTGTCTTTGGCTTTGCTATCTAATTTGGGCCACCCAGAAAGTTTCGGCCTAGGTATGCTGTCAGTTTTAAAAACCGCAGAAATGCAAAGCCAATTGGGTGCTATTCTTTTTTTCAACAGTTCTCCTTCATTATCTTCTTGCTTTTGTTTATTCTTATGTGAGGGAAGGTTGATTGGAGCCATCTGGATATTACCAGGAATAAAACCACTAAATAATAGTTTTTGTTTGCTTGCTTTGTTTTACTCTTGGGAGGCCCTGTGCTAGAATCTTCCACAAATGCCATCTTCGTTAATCTTCCCAATCACCAGTTCAGTTTTAGTGTGCTCAGTTTTCAGATTAAGAGACTGAAGATCAGAGAGAAAAAGACACTAGCTAAGGTTTAATAGAACGTAAGACACAGAAACGAAATGAAATTCCAGACCCGTCAACAGTTGTTCTGTAATCATGCTGCCTTTAAGGCATAATCTGTCAGTCTATTGCTCAAAGCTCCTGTTATTTCTGGGGTAAACTAAGCTCCATAGATAAGGTGCTCTGCTCTGATGTTAGAGCAAATTATTCAGAAACAACAACAAAAAAGAAAGGTAAAATCAAGCTTTCTAATTTAATCCTGTATTGCATTCATGTTTTACCTTGCTTAATCTTTACATCTTCTTTACTTGGTAAGGGTGGTATAAAAGATTCATATTTCCACTGAAGTGTTTCCCCACTGAGTATCCGAATCTAATTGCGAAGTATGTGGAGTGCCCTAGTTTATTCTTAGGCATTCAATGTTAAGCCTTTCAAAATCTGCTGAAAAGGAGGCATCCATTGGGATAATGCCATTAATGTGCATTTTCCATGAGCAGCGAGTTCAGTGCCTTTCTACCAGCTCCCTTCACATGGGAAGAATGGCACAGGTAGGTTTTTCTGCACACTTAATCTATGTTATGGTAACCTCTGCACTTGTTTGCCTGCCCTGCTTCCCCTCCTTTCTTCTCTGTTAGACCCATCGCACTGTCTATAGGAACCGACATGTGACCCAACACGGGCCAATCCTGTACTCTCAGGAACTTGGAACTAGACCGAAAACTCACAGAGACCGAACACAGCTGGAGCTGAGCAACTGTGGGAGTGACTGTAGACCTTGGAGAAGCCCAGTGCTGCCCCAGTGACTTCTCTTCCTACGTGTTGCAATTATAGCCATGCTTTTGATTTTGTAAGGAAGTTCAGTTTCTTTATATTAAATTGCTCTACTTCAACAAGAAATTTTTTTTGATTTGTTACCAAATAACAAACAAACAAAAAATTAAAATGACCTGTAGACAAAACACACATTTTCAAAATGAGAGGATATTATGTGAATTATTTAGAATTATTTAAAAAAATGTTTGAAATTGACTCAGTTCCCAGGTTATATTCTGAAGAGGAAAAGATTAAAACAAGTAAAGGTGTTATTAGTTGCCAGATTTTGCAAATAAGAATACAGAATGCCCAGTTAAATTTTAATTTCAGATAAACAACAACTGACATTTTAATACATCTTATGCAAATATGGATAGTATATGCTAATACCGAAACTATTTATTTTTGTTGTCTAAAATTTGGTTTTGACTAGGTTCCTGGATTTTATTGAGCAATACGATATTGGCCACAGTAGCCCCATAGAATTTCCAAAACAACCTCCAAATCACTCAGGTAATAGGCAGTGATGAAATAAGATTCCATCAACATTCGCTTGCCTTCCACGAAACTTTCCCTGATACATAAACACTGTGTCCACCAAACTCCTTGGCAGAGGATGAAAGAACACTGACGAACACAGAGGTTAGATGTCACCAAACCATGCTGCCCTGTGCTCTTTCCTCCCTAAGAGTCCAGAGTGACTTAAAGAAAAAAATCTCTCTGTAGAATATGAGGTTACAAATACCCCTTCTTACAATATACCCTATGTTTAATTATGGTTGTTCTATGGAGATAAGGTTATCAATCAACTTTTTTTTAGAGGGAAAAAGAAGAGAAGAAAATCTACGGAAAATAATTCTGTACAGTTTTTATACCTCTCCTACCCGCTGCCCTGAGCACGCGCGTGCGTGCGCACATGCACACGCACACACACGCGCACACACACACACACACACTTTCAGGGAAGTTTCTCTAATAAGAATGAGTAAGTAGGGAGAAAGAGGCATGCTCGGTAGTGTCAGGGGGTTATAATGCTAGGGAAAAGGATGAAGAAAAGGCCAAAACACAAAGGAAAAACAGAAACAGAAAAATAAGTATAAAAGTTGATGCTGAGATATCGAGAGTATGATGGGATATAATATGAATGGGTTCAAATATTAATTCAAAAGTAGGTTCGATATTCTATTTACACATAAGATGGGAGAAAATTAGTATTTCAGGGGAACAATGGAAGAAAATGCAGTGCTCACTATTCATTACTTCCGTCTTTACAGACATGTCTATGGCGCATTATGTTATGCGCTGAAGATTCCTCAGAGACCCCAAGGGACTGGGGCTCTTCATCTCAACCAACGATAAATAGTTCTAACACTCACTGGTGATATTTTTCTTGGTTAAGCCTCTTTTTTCTAATATTATGTGAAGAAGGATTATAAGTGGGGTGCATCCAATTGTCTCAGGGAAAGGATGTTGCTAGGCTCTCAGAGGGAGAAAGCTCAGCGAAGCTTTGTATTTCCAATAAAGTTATCTGATTCCTTCCTGCCAGAAGAAACTCCAGCGTGCACACCATATATCACTGCTGCAAGTTTTCTTCAAGCACAGAAGTACAAGAGGCTAGATGAACGGTCTTCTGGACTAAACTCAACATTGTGGTTCTTGCAAAATGGACTGTAAGTAAGACACATGGAGAGTACTTGAGGCTGTAAAAATTGAGGGAGAATTTGCTGAGCAATGGCTGCGGATACTGCTTATGCAACTGGCATCTGCTTGAAAAACAGGAAAAAGATGAAAGCTGCAGAAAATTGCAGAGTCTGAAGTTCACCATAGAATTGAATAAATTGCTCATGTCAGAGTCCCACCCCTAGGAGGTTAAAAAGATCTGGGAAGGCACCACTTCTTCGAAATCACACATGGCTGAGACCCTGGTAAACAAACTGAAAGACAGTCAAGCCACATTTTAGTTCTTACCTTTCAAAAGCGGGGTGCAGAAAAAGGAATTCAACACTTTTTGCCAAACGGAGCTGTCTTCTGAAATTTGATTTCACGCATTTACCCACAAGTTCCATGCCCGAGAACATGATTTACTACCTGATCTTTGATGTCCTTCCTTACCTGTGAAATGAAGATAAGCCTGGAATTACTATGAGGGTTAGATAAGATAATGAATAACAAGTGGGTGATGGGTAAGCAGCATCAGTAAATGTTGTCCTCTTTAATCTACTCAATGTTAGAGCTGAACTATCTTTTCTATGGTGTATTCATTGATAAGTTAATATATCCACTATACAGATTCTTTACTAATCTCTCTAATAGGCAATAAAATTTTACATGCACTTCACAATTTTATGGGAAAATTTAATAACTTCTGGATACTTGAAGAGATTACCTTGAAGAATTTTTTATGTGGATTGTGTTCCTGATGTCCTCTCATTGATTGTTAGGTAAACTAGGGACACCGGTCCTTCGGTCACAGTCATTTTTCACTGGAAATTGAACACCATTTGATCAAACCAAAAGCTACCCTTAAATTTGGCACTGTGGAATGTAAATTTTTTGCAACTTGGTAAGTTATTATTCCCTTGAAACAAGGATTAAAAATAAAAATGCTTTGGTTTACTAATTTCACTCAAGATTTTGTGAACTTACTGATTTCCAACCATCTTTCTTTAATTTTAAAATTTTCTTTGTTTTTTTAAAACACTTTATTTTTAGAGAGGGAAAGGGGAGTAGAAAGAGAGGGAGAGAAATATCAATGTGTGGTTGTCTCTTGCATGCCCCCTACTGGGGACCTGCCCTGCAACCCAGGCAAGTGCCCTAGACTGGGAATTGAACCCGCAACCCTTTAGTCTGCAGGCTGTCACTCAATCCACTGAGCCACACCAGCCAGGGCTAATTTTTAAATTTTCTAAAGCTAGATCTGATTGTAATATCTTCCCCCATTCCCCAACAATTTAATAGATGAAAAAATAGAGTCCAGAAAGTTTGACATGATTTCACAATGAATAATATTGCAGCTCAGAGTGCCACAGGTCATCTGGTCACGACAAAGAAGATGCTTATCATTAGAGTGTTACTATTATTTCCTTTCCTCTCTGCAAGCTGATGTACAATCTATTTCCCTTTATTATTATTTTTTTAATGCACTGATGATTTCAGTGTAAAGGTAGTTTCTATGCTACTGGCTCTGTCAAAGGCCTCCAAGTAACTGTAATCTTGCCCTGATGGGGGTATCTCTGCCTCCATATCTATATCTACATCATCTATGTCTATGGTATATATAGATACTGCTCATGAGTAATATAGCTGATTTTAAAGTAAAATAATAAGTTTTCCTGTGTGTTTTATTCCATACAACTCTATTCCTTATAAGAGTTACATTTGCAAGGCTTCAACATATTCCCAGAATTTTTGTTTATAATCTCAAGAAGAGTTTAGCAGCTTCAGTTTTTATTTACAAGTGTTAATACCAATATCCCATTACTATGTTTGTCATTTATAAGGTAGTTTGGAATGTTGGTTCAAGTGGATTCCAGTTTAAAGAATTTTGATGATCAGAAAATAGGTTGCTTAAATGAATTAGCAATTCCAATAAAGAGAAAACACCCATTTTGGTATACAATTTAGTTATTTATAAAGCAGAGAGTTGAGTTTAGTAAATCATTGATTCAATGTTTTATTTCAAAAATAGATATAGTATTTTTAGTTTAAAAAATCTAACTTATAAAGCAAGTAGGATATGCATTTCTATCTCTATTGAAAAGGAATCTGGGATTCAGATTAGCTGAGCAATTTACCTAAAGGTGCACAGCAAAAGGCTGTGGCTGGGGGATTTGTAGGAAGAGAGCATCAGAGATCAAACTTATTACTCTTCTAGGGTTAGCAGGCTTTTCTGTTACCCTGTTCTTTCATATCGCTCTGACCCTGGGGTGCGGGAGGAAGGGTGAGGAGAAACCCTTCGTTTATAATTCCAAGGACACGGTCAATGACTCAAGCGGAAGTTACAGTGACCCTCTGACACATAATTCAAAAAGAAATTTGTTATAGAATCTAAGATAAAGGGTAATTGATTTTGCTGAAAGATATCTTATGTCAAAGCAGAGGAACACTGCAATTCTAAGACTTCCGACGCCAGTGCTCTGATGGTAGCGACATTACAGGAATTAAATGAAAACAGAACTATAATTGCTTTGAATTAAACACGCAAGAAAACTGAAGATGTGACATGTTCCTTGCGTGGGGAGCATGAGATCCCCAAGTTACTTAGGGAGTGGAAAACCATGCCGATGATATGACTCTTCAACAGAGCTGACAGGAGCCAGAAATGTGACTGCAGAAATGACAAATTGTAACTTGGCTACAAAAAATTGGGAACGAAAGTCACACCCTGACCCCCAAAATAAAACAGCTCACCAAAGGAGGCTAGTCACAGAGTGGGCAGCACACTCTCCGTAGCCAGGGTGAGAAACTAGAACAGGATCGCTGAGGCGGGCAGCTCCGTGTTCGTCCTAGCTCCATCACTTGCTAGATCGCTGACACTGGGCAAACCTCAAGACTCCACTTCCAATGGAAACTCTGGCGCTACTTCCACCCGTTGAGTTGGGGACTGCATCACACACACCGCAATCAAAGTTTCTGCCACACTGCCTGTTGTCAGTCCGTGAAAGACTAATAACTTTTCTTCATTATCATCACCATCACCACCACCACCGTCACCATCATCATCATCTGACACAGGTGAACTCTATCAGGCTCTTTCTTTCAAGATGAACAGTTCAATTCAGACATATACACATGGGTAAGAATTCGCTTCTTCACCTCTTCGATAATGAGGTGGAAAATCTATTTCATGTTGAGTCATTTTATTAAAGATTTTAAGAGGACCATACTATTCTCATGAAGCATAGACAAAAAAAAAAGGCTTCTTATTTTTCTAAAGTAAAAGATTCTTCATTGACCATCATAATTACTCACAATCTTTTTCTCCTTTTGATATATTTTGATTTTTTAAATACCCAATATTCTGTAAGTAAGCTTGAACCAGGTTGCCCGAAGAATTTATTCAATCTGTTTCAAATAAATTTGTTTCTTTTTTACTTAATCATATGCCTCCTTTCTCTCTTTGGCTGCCATAGTTTCTCCCCTCAGCTCACCTGCTGCACAAATGTTAAACCCCAAGATGCGTAAGCCCCTTTCTCAGTCTTGTGTGACAGCTATAACTAAGCCGTGACCCCTGCCTCGAACTAATTACAATCTAACAACAGAAACCTCTTTGCAAAAATAAGTCCAATAAATGGGAAAATGCTGCACCACAGACTGATGTTTTGCCAATGCCTCAGGGTGTCTGGCCTGGGAGTAGTTCAGGAAAAGCTTAAAAAACAAGGTGACCTTGAGTGCTTGGGGCAAGTGGAATTTTACACTAGGGGTTGGTTATTCTTTTTGCCCTTTTGTATTCCTCTTTTCCATTCTGTCTTTGAAAAATAAAGGACATGTTATTGTAATCACAAAAGTAATACATGCAGGGAATTAGAACAACGGAGCAAAACAGCTCAGAGAACAAGAAGTGGCAACCATGCCCTCTCTTCCTTCCCCTTGCTTGCTCCGCTTTTCTGTCTTCTTCTTCTTCCCCACTTTTGCTCTCATCCTCTTTTTTTCCCTTTACTTTTCCCACTCCATCCTTTTAAACCCCTTGCTTCTCTCTTTTTCTTTCCGTTCTCTGAGATATTTGTAAGTTTCTTTATATTTTTGGAATTCTCAAGAAGAGGACTAGGAGTGGGTCTTCACCATCACCCTTTGGACCTCAGTGGGGGCTTTCATTCCGAGGACTAATGTGTTTCTTCCGTTCAAAAAACTTTTTCTCCTATGGTATTACCTCCCCCCCCTTTTTTTTTCTTGTAATGGAAATTTTTATTTGAAATTCAGAAACTGTTTCAGTTTGTTCTCCTGTTTAAGTGAAACTGCATCTGATTCATTTTATCACATTGTTAGATAAAACATGGTCTCATTATTTGATTTTACTTGTGGTGTCTGTCTATACAACTATACAGTTGAAGCGCTGTCTGAAATCCTGCTCACCTTTTAAAGATTAGCCATCTTTATTTTTGTGTTCAATTTCATTTTAATATTCTTTATTATTCTTTATTTATCCCCCTTACATTATTATTATTTTGCATTTGAGCTTCCAGCAGGTAGATGTTAAAATTCAAAATCTGTCTTTCTTGTCTCTTAACTTTCATTTTATTTAGGCCTAGGCATTCTTTTATGAAATTCTTCCCTGGGAATCCCTTTGCCTATTTATGGGAGGGTAAAGATATTTTTTTAAAAGATTTTATTTATTTATTTTTAGACAGAAGGGAAGGGAGGGAGAAAGAGAGGGAGAGAAACATCAGTGTGTGGTTGCCTCTCACATGACCCCCACTGGAGACCTGGCCCGCAATCCAGGCATGTGCCCTGACTGGGAATCAAACCGGCAACCCTTTGGTTTGCAGCCTGTGCTCAATCCACTGAGCTACACCAGCCAGGAAGAGATTTTTAATTGTAGGATACTTTCTTGTGCACTGGTTGTTCCTTTGGAATGGTGGTCTATGTTTCCTTTATGAATGCACTCGTGCACTAAATCACTCAGTTAATTATTTTTAAATCTATGTACGTATTTACATCTGCATTCAGGTGGAAATCTCACTTTTGCTAATGGGTAAGTGGAGTGTTTAACCTGACAGGCCTGAGTTTGGATGAATGACTATTGCTCGCCCTCTCTCCCACCACCGCACTCACAGCTGCACCCATCGTTGGCCCTCTTTACCGAATGGCGACTTTCCTCTGTTAGCATAGCTTAGCGCTGTTTTGTCCTCCTTCCTAAATTCTTGCAGACAACAGTCATCCTTTTCAAATGGACTCTCTTTGTTTCTTCTGCAGAGCTGTGGGTTTTCCTTCAGATTGGCTCAGCTTTTCTTTTACATGTATCTCAGCAGGTCTTCCCCCCCGGACAGGACGCTCATGCTAAGTTTTTATTTTTGGTTAAAAATTGTTTGTTCTCATTTATAAAAGGGATCTGTTTCTTGCAGTAGATCAGAGATCGATTATAGTTACTAAAATAAAAGAGGAAATAAAAGAAGTATGAATTATAAACTCTGCCTTCCTAATTAGTGCCTTTGGGGAGGGTTTGACTGATTGATAAAAGACATTTTGATATACTTTCTTGACCACAATGCTAGTATAAAAAATTAATGGGAGGGTACAGCTTTACTTCATATCATTCAAGTGCATCGTACTTTACTTAGTTTACAGACACAATTCAAAGAGCATTGTTTATGAATGATGGCTTTTTTCCCTAGGAGAGAGAGGTGTGTGTGTGTGTGTGTGTGTGTTTATGTAATTTACCTTACAGCATATTGATCAAGGACACGCTGCACTGCCTGTACCAGGTAACACCTGAATTGTGAATAAACAAACAAAATAAATATATTCTTGAATCAGAAATTCAAATTTTTATCCCATGATATAGAGATATAGGCACAGCACCATGAGGGATCTTATTCCCTCAAAAAGTCTATAGGACGATGACATCATTTAAATTAGGGAAAACATACCTGAAAGTAGACCACAAAGAAGAGCTCTAAAACATGATGTCAGGTTCCCAGTGTCACAGTTTCTGATTTAATTGTTCTAGAGTCTAGTGCGAGTGTCAGAAGTGTGGGGTGGTGGTGGAAATCCTCTGATGAGTTAAAGATAAAAGCCACTGCCGAAGCCAACAGCAACAGGACATCACAGAGACTAGACTGGTTGGGCTGGAGAGCCGGGGAAAGCTTCAGGGGACACGGGTGCCATGAACTGGAGTTAAAAGGATGGCTTTGACAACAGGAAAAGAACATTTTTTTTTTTTAGCTGAGCCCAGCAAATATAAAATATTCTAGCTTTTGGATGGATTAATGTATTAATCTGCTCAGGCTGCCATAACAAAATACCACATACTGGATGCCTTAAGCAACATAATTTTATTTCTCAGAGTTCTGGGGGCTAGAAGTTCATAATCAAGGTGCCAGCCAAACTGGTTCCACGTGGGGATTCTCCCTTGGGGTTATAAACAGCTGGCTTTTTGCTGTTTGTTCACATGGTTTTCTCCTAAGTGTATGTGCGGGGGCGGGGGGTGAGAGAGAAGGGGGGACACAGGGGGAGAGAGAGAGAGTGAGTTCTCTAGGGTCTCTTTTTATAAGGGCACTAATCTTACCAGACTAGGGCCCCACTCCTATGACCTCATTTAACCTTAATTACTTCCTTATTTGGTCCCATCTCCAAATACAGCCACACAGGGACATTGGACTTCAACATGTGAACTTTGGAAGGACACAAACTTTCCGTCTATAACAATTACCCCAAAATGTGGGATGGCTTGTGCTGAATCCTTCCTTTCTTATCCTTTCTATTACCTTCACTTCCAAGATTTTTTTTTTTGTCTTTTCTCTAAGTTTCTTTTCCTTTTCTCCAAATAATGACTGAATACCTACTTTGGCACAGGTGTTTTTCGAGGCACTAGACACTCTTAGATGAATACATTATGATTTCAGTGCACTTAAGGTGTTTACTCTGCAGTAGTAAAATACACCGAGGCACACTCCCTGCAGCACAGCCTCTCCTGGGTCTCCTGGGAGCCTCTCTGAGCATCATATCCGCAGAGCAGGGCAACCTCTTTACTTTTTTCTCAATAGCAAAATCCAACCACGACATCACATTTAAATTATAAAGTCTGCTCGCTCACAGTGGCCTTTATCTCCATGGCTGTTACTGGCTCTAGGATGGCAATTTCAGGGGTGGCGCCATGAAAACCTTGTCAGGATACTTAGAGGACCATCAGTGGCTCCATCTCTCTTCAGAACTTCAGGTCCCCAGGTCAAGGGGCCCTCAGTGATGGGACAGGTGATTCAAAGCAATATTTCACTGGTGAAGGGGAAGAAAATTTCCATGGATCCCAAGAATCTGAGCTCAAGAGAGCAAATAACCCCTGTGAGAGCAGGAAATACAGAGTACTCATTTGAAAGTAATGATATGGGGCTCCATATGGGAAGGGGCCAATATTAGATTGACCATACCCATTAATAATGAAGTCAACACATGAGTTTGGGTATTCTAATACTTAATCCAGAGCTGTCGGACTGCATTGAGAGATTCTGTGATTAAAATTAAACACACACACACAAACAACTACTGGACTCTTAAAATACAGAGGACAGAAAAAGGACAAAACAGAATGTTCAGCAGTTATTTGTCTTTTAAGTTTATGAGTTACCTGAAAGAGAATATACTGTCAATCTGGGAAAGCCATTTCCAATACACTTAAATACTGTCCTTGGCTTTTTAAAATATTATTTTGGGGGAGCAATTGAAAAGATTAAAGCAAATACCAGTTTTGTTTTGTTTTTACATCCTGAAGGAAAATTGAGACCCTACGGTGGTAGAGAGAGAAGCAGAATGATTTTCAGTGATGTTTTAATGTAGTTTCTTAAGACCTTGAGAAGGTAGATCCTCATTAGCTCTGCGTGCTCTGGTAATTCCGACAGCTCAATAGGTTTAGTTGTCAACAGCCGGGCTCTCCTATTTCTTTGGTTAATGAGGTGAATCCCCTTATGAGTGCTTGGGATAACAAACCATTCTCTGAGCATCTGACTATAACTTTGACACCACGTGATTAGTACAGTCATCCCAGCACAAGCCAAGGGTTAAATCTCCCAAATCAAAGATTTCCTCTCTTATCTAAGTTTTTTTTTTTTTTTTTTTTTTTTTTTTTTTTTTTTTTTTTTTTTTTTTTTTTTTTTTTTTTTTTTTTTTAAAGGCAGAATGGCTTTTTGCTTTGGCTGAATTATCCACATAATTGCCTCAATTTTTCACATCATGATTGTGAAATATTACCTTGTAATTCTTACATTAACTTGTCTTATTGCTGAACTAACATTCAAATACTTCTTAAAGTAAAAGGTAGACTCTGGCATTAGCAGGTTAAATTAAAACGCAATTAGAAAGAGTAATAATTCTCATTCTGCTAGGAAGAGTGGAACAGAGATAGCATCCTATGAGAACATGAATTTTGAAAGGAATTTTTTTTTAAAGACTCCTCCTCCTCTGCCAATCCTACTGCATTAGTCTTTACCACATTGCTAAACATTGCTTTAGCTTTCCACTTTAATAGTGGCAAACTCTGCGGCCTGACATGAAATAGGCTATTTCATCTGAGATGGTTTAAGCTGGCCCAAGGAGTGACAGGAGAATACAGCAAGCAGTCAGCACTAATGACAGCATACCACTTTCATAGACTAAAGGGCGAGCAATGAATTTCAATTATGGAGTGTCAGGATGCCCAAATGCAGGCACCTGATAACAAATCAGAAGCTCACAGTTTCTGTAAGGCTTCTGTAGAATTTCAATAAAGCTCTTAGCCCTTAGCGCGGCCTTTATTTATTTTTATTTTTTTGATTTTTTTTCCCCTTTGCCAGAAGCTGAGAGATGTAATCTCTTCTGAGCAACTCCAGCTATAGCACCCTTCAGCCATCGTATTGCAAGAGCTAAATGAAGCGTGCTTTTCTAACATATGGGCTTCCCCCATGGCTCATCTTCCTACGTGTTTGGGGGTGACACGGGGAGTCAGCAGAGGTTTCCATCTGCAGTGTTTAAATGATGTTTCCCAAAAATGTATTATTAGCTCAGCGATCGTGAAGGCTTCGTGATGACTTGATCAGGCCATTTCCTGCCAAATATTTGAACAGGTTGCAGGGGGAAAAAAGTAACTGTAAGGGACCACACTACTCACTTGAAATTGAATAAGATTTATGCTCAAAAAGTAGTAAATATCACTGATTCTATTAAGTTCACTTTCTATTTGCTCGGGGGAAATGGTTAGGAAAGGCAAAATGAGAGCAATCAATATATTCCATCTTATTATGTTGAAATAAATGATAAATGGGTTGCGTTTACCATCCATTTCACTTAATATTTTTTATTATAACATGCCCAAAAGACAACTTTTGATTTTCCTCCCTGAACTTACTTTACCTGCAGTTTCTTAACTAGGTTGTAGGCAGCTCCTTTCAGATGCTAATGCCAACAGAATTGAATTTTTTCTGGACTCACCTTTTTTCTCTCATACCCCCTTGACTGCCCAGCAAGAAATCCAGTTGGCTCTGGCTTCAAAGAGTAGCCAGCCCTCCCATTCTCCCCACCTTCACCGCCACCACTGGGGTACCAGGCACCATGTTAACGTGGAGATTTCTGCAGTAGCGACTACGCAGGCTTCTCTGCTCCTGCTTCTGCTGGCCTCCACCCCCGCACCTCCTTTCAACATTGCCAAACCAAACCCGTGACCCTTGAAATGTTATGCTTTGAACAAAAGATCAACAAATGATCTTTTGAACATTTACTGTATACACTGAGAGAGAAAGAGAGTAAGAGCGAGAAAGGGGAGACTATGGAATCCACATTTCCCTCTAGTACCTTGAACTTATTAATTATATTTATTTTAAAATCACAGTATATGAATTGTCTGGATTCAATCATTTGATACTGTTTTTTAGTGCCTTGTGAGTTTTTAATGGAATGCCGTATATCTGGAATTAGTAAGTGCAGAGACCCTGGAAGGTATTATCTACACCAAAGAACACACTTCCTTCCCTGACGCACAGACAGAGGGGCCACCTGCGCACCTTAGTGCTGTCCTCCATTCTCTTTCCATTGTCCTCTTCCTCTGGGGGCTGTGGCGTGTGCCTGGATCCTTTCACATTTGCAGGATCGAATGAACTTCAGCTTTCCATCTCAGCAACGTACGATTGCGGACATTTCTGCCCAGTTTTCAGTCTCCTCGATGCTGTTTTATTCTGCGCTTCTTGGTCTTGCCTTCTAGTTAAGTGCCTTTCGATTTGGCCAGTTTTTCAAGGAAATATGATACACAGGATTTTGTGGGGAGGGCTCGCTTCTGTCCAGTTCTCTCCTCTCACGGATTTCATCCTTTAATCCCAGTTCATTTGCCAACTCAGGACCCTACTCTCTGTTCAGTCAGCGAGAAAGCAGAACAGAGCTCTCTGCATGGGGTCTGTATCCTCCACTGCGAGTGGGCAGAGGGCTGCAGGGAAGAAGAGCTGGGCTGGTGCTGGGCTCACGTTGGGCTCATGCTCCTGTACCTGTCTTTTCTCAAGTATTTTAGCCCTGCAAGTGCTGCCTGTAGTGGTTGTTCTCCACTGTGTTCAGGTAGGTTTGTTTTAACATTGGGTTGTATACAGGGCATTTAGTTCATTCCAGTGGTAGGTTTAGTCCAATTCAAGCTATTCCTTCACAACCAGCCCTGGACATCCAGCTTCGCTTGATTTTATTCTCTTAGGTCTTCATGATTTTTGCCTATTTCATTGGCTTTCACCGTTCATGTCCCTCTCTTCTTCTTTTATCCCAATTTAGAAACTACAATTTATTGAAGAAGTTAGAGACCAAATCTGTTATATAGACTTCCAGCATTTTTGTTGGTTTATACCTTTTCACCTTATTAACTCCAAGTCCAGACCTCTCCATTGCATTAACAATGCACATCATATAACAACTGGCAATTTATGATATATTAAAGGGTATTAACAATAAAAACATTAGCTTTTCTCTAAATTCACACACACACACACACACACACACACACTAAAAAAAAAAAAAAAAAAAAACCCAAACCAAAAGCTGTTCTCAGTGTACTTCATTTTCTCATTTACAGATTTTTCCTTCTTGTTTGAGGAGATGCCAGTAAGAAAATGAAAGTGAGAGAGCTGTAATACAGGCCGGGAAGGTTAAAAATATCCACAGACATGAATCTTCTGACCCAATACCCCAAACTAAATCTGTATGAATATCTTTTCTGTTAAGCTTATCTCTAGAAGGTTAGTTTATTTCCAGATAGGCAAGTTAAGTTACAACAAAACAAAACAAAGCTGAGACTAATCTCTTTATCTTAATGTTGTCCTTGCTTCTTTTATTTTTGAAAAGTATCTTCTTGTAAAATTCTGTCTGCTACCTCATTTTTTCAATGTTATCTGCAGATTTGAATATCTAAGCCCTACCGGAAGTTCAATAGCAAATTATAAGGAGTCTCCTGTGGCATAATCAACTTGCATGCATTTCTAATGTCATTGGAATTTCAATGTTTTGAATCTCACATTTCTTCAGGGTCCCAGTTTCTCAAAAGTAAAGTACATATATGATTGCTAGTAGTTTCAGACATACTTCCTATATTACTTTGGCTTTTAAAAACTCAAAGTTCTATTCTGTGTTCATGTGGAACTTCTACTCTCAGTCTAAATTCTGTTATAAATCTTTCTCCCTTCCTTCCAAAATATTACATAACTCTTCCTCTTTGACACTGATTCAGAATTTGCATGGATAATGAGTTTTAATAAGAATTTAATTCATGATAGCTTTCGTGAGCTAAAGTATATGTAATGATATATAAATATAAAAATGGATAATTTAAAACTTTGAAACTCCCAAGTACTTGAAAATTTTGTTATGGAAGTTTTTACCTAATTTTGTGGGTGGCCAAATATAAGTGGTAACTGTCATAAGCAGCTCTGACCTTGTGCAGAAATGAAATAATCATTTGGGAATACTATATCCAAAGTAATTATTAACCAGTAGCTCTCGCCTTTCTCCCAGTTTCTGCCTGACTTGGTTATTCATATTTGCCTTTGCAATTTGCCTTGCTTTTTGTCCCCTGGTAACTGATATTTTGTTCTTTCATTTCCATAATTGCAATCTAGCTTGCACCATCCCCAAGATGCATGCTTGTAAATTGTGTGTGCATATCTGCTGTGAAACTCTCAGTGTTTTCAATCTCAAATAACTTCAAAGGGACTGTAGGTAACTCTGTTTCTTTTCCTACTTTGTTCATTTTAAATGTTCTCAGGTAAAGGGGTCCTCAGGCCTAAACATTTTCAATGAACAGTCCTAGGCATATAGAACATTTGAGTGTTTGTTTTTAATGTCATGTAACTCAGATCTGTCAGTTCAGGGGGATATACAGCCTTTTAAAGAACCAAAGTAAGGCTGGATGAACAGTTGTAATCTAAAGGATCTGATATTTCTCTTGGAGATTTGACAAATAAATTGACAATATAACTGACATGGCTGGTATTGCTCGTATCTTGGATGTGGAAATTTGATTTTTTTTTCATCCATGGTATGGCAAAAATATTGTGTAATAGCAGATAATGATTCCCTAGATGTTCTAGAAATATTTATGTGTATATCAATCAATACACAAGCCTCCTTATTAATGAGAATTTGTGTGAACGTGTTTATCTGAGGAAGGCTGGGGTTTAACTGGAAGAATCCTTGCTATCTTCTACAAAAAATGAGGGATATTGATGGAAATTTTAGTATTTCATTCAAATGAAGATTTTTTTCCTGGTCTGTGGTGATTGAAAATTAAAGCGTCTTAACTATAACTCTTTGACGGGAATCCTATAATTAAAATTAGGGAAATTATTCAATTATGTTTCAGTCAGAATGTACCATTCAGGATCATTTCAAGAGGAACTGGATTGCTTGTCTTTTTCCCTTTCTTATCATTTCTGAGCTTAGAACCAGGCAACCTGGTTTCAAATCCTTACCGCCCCCACCACCCCCCCCCACACACAGAGCAAATCCTGTTTCTTGGCATGATGGAATATTATTAAGTAATAAATGGAATATTAATAAATAATAAATTATCATTCAATCTATTTAAATGATAGGTTAGATAGATAGAAATGATAAAGTTTACATTTAATCTATCATTTAAATAGAATTGAAATGATAAAGCTCACATTTACATGTATTATATTAAATTGTAAGTAAACTTTATTTGAAATTGCAGGGTTACAACATGTCTGTGAGTATTATGCTCAGTACTGTCTGACTGCCTTGTCCTTCCTGCACGAGATGGCCTGGAGCAGGCACGGGACGTGGCCCCATCGCCCCCGAACAGCGTCAATCTGCTGACTCTCCCCCAGGCCTCCTCTGATGCCACCCCAGTGAAGAGAGAGGGGTGCCCCATTACTGCCACATTGGTGTGGCAGGCTGGGCTCCCCACGTGGGCTCCACTCAGACCATGTGGGTGGGGACATCCTTACTGCTGGACAGGGATGAAAATACTGGCGATAATCTCAGCCTTCTCTGTCATCATTCCAACAAAAGGGTTGAGGCAGCTTTACATCTGGTGAGAGTGGATGCCTAGGCTGCCCGCCGTGTGGTTGGGGGAAGGGAGAACCCGTCTGTGTGGGTGTGTGGTGTGTGTAACTGTAACAGAGCGATTACCTAAAAGTTTTATGTCTTGCTAGCTTGTCCCTTTCCTGGTCCATTGGCTAGAAGGAATAGGCTTTTGGTTTTTTTATTATTTTTTCTTTTTTTGCTCTGTGCATTGGCATTTCCAGGTTACTAGCATCGTTAGCTCCATGTCTGGGATATATGAAGCAAAAATAAAACTCAGGGAACTCACCACCATGTAATTTCCTAAGTCCTAAAAACCCATAGCCTGCTTGCCTCCTTCTTTTCACCTTTTGATATGAATTTTCTTAATATTTGTTTTACATATTATATCCAAGGTGTTGGTTACACGTAATGGGAGAAATAGGAAAAATACGTTTCCATCTTCTTAGGAGGTCAAGTATTTCGTTTTTATGTTAGACCAACCAGATCCTAAACTGTCTCCCATGCCCGCACTGTCCATGAACTCTCATCCAATTGTTAGCATAGGCTCCCAGATATTAATAAAGGAAGAGAGCAAAGGGAATCGGACACTGTGAAGCCTAAGAAAGTGGGGAGCTGAACTGGACACTGCGCCTGCTTGCTGCACTAGGAAGCTACAACTTCTCACACACTCTCCCATACCCCCACCCCCTCAGGGGAGCTCTGAGTCTCCAAAGCAGGCAGGAAGAATCACTGACTGGTCATTATAGCAGGGGGAATAAAAACAGCAGGAGAAATCCCTCTGCTGGCCACATGCCCACTAGAAGTTGGGATGGCACAGGGGGAGGGGCTTCTACTATGAGCCATGCACTGGAGGAACAAAGATGGTCATCAGAGAGGCCCATTTAGCCTGGGGAAAGGATCAAATAGACTGAGGGACATAAACCTCGGAAAATCTGGGCAATATATTGATTGGGGGGAGTGGCCCCTCAGAAGCCTGCCAAAGCTTGGGAAATTGATTGGTTAGTTTGAAAAGGGCACCTGGTCCTTCCCTAGCGCAAGAAAATATAGTCAACTTAACAAAGCACTCTATTTCTCTCTCTCAGTAACATGCATTTGCCCCATCCATTCACGTATTCCCTGTGCATAGCAACCACGTAGCCCTAGCAGCAGCCTGCAGCCTGGCACCTGCCCTAACCAAATGTGGGCCTGGGTATGGTGCCACCTGGAACAGATTAAGAGATAGCCAAATGGAAGGCTGTACTAGACTGAACTAAAAGCACAGAACTTTTTGACCTTGGTCTTTGCGCTGGGCTTGATGAAGACAAGATCGAACATTTTCCACAGAGGAACAGATGGAGATGAAACATCAGGAACCTGGGGGTGGCCTTCTATCTGCCACAATCTCCCGTATGTGGGTCCCTGGAACGCTTTCCTTGCAACTGTACGAAGAACACGATTTCCATGAGCACGATGATTACTCTTGCCCTTGAAAAGTTTTCTGTCTTTGACAGCCACTCTTCTTTGGAAGAGGAAGTTGTTTTGTATTGGTTTCAACTATCAATAACCAATGTTGTGGCTGGACCAGCCCCTGATGGCAATATGTCCTTCAGTAATAACCATCAGAAAACTTTGAGAAAAATACACATTTATAACGAGAGAGAGAGAGAGAGAGAATACAAATGGGCCTGGGTGATGCTTTCTTGGGAGTCAAGTGCAATGGTCTAGAGTTTCCTGGACACACTCACTATTGGTAAATTTAAAACATAAGAGTGAAAATTCAAAGCTCAGGGAGAAAACAAAAACCAAGGAGACCAAATGGTCAGTTACTGAAAGCAGCTAGCATCTGTGAGACAAAGGGGCAAAGGAGCATCAGCCGCGGGAGGCAGCCCGGCTCCTCATCTCCTCCTGGGTCTGGCGATGTGTTTACTGAGGTTTGCTCTTTGAAGTAGGTGCCGCTTTGAAACAGATGCCTCAACAATCAAAGCGCAAGTCAGGCACCTTCATCACAAACAACAACAAAGATGAAATCCCGACTCGCAGGGTTACACTACAAGAGTGTTTTTAAAGTAATTAAAAAAAAATAGCAATATTTAACCATCTATGCTAGAAACAGAGTGTGACTGAATGCTCACCTCTCTGTTGGGTTTTTGTTTGTTTGTAAAAGGTACTCCAATAACATCCAGATGAATTTCCTCATGTTTTGGCGCTCAGGATGGTGAACCTGAATCAATGTATTACTTTCTAAATTACAAAAGTTTGGTATCATCTAAGCCATTTTTGTTTAAAATAATGCTGAGGAGTAACAAGATTTCTAACTTCTATAATGTACAGAGGCCTATTTTATGCTCAAATTTAAAGACCTGATTTAATAAAGTCACTTCCCCGGTTTCCAAAATCAGCCAGCTAAGGCATTTAAATGGGAGATATCAGCTCTTACATACAAGCCTTGTTAGTCAAAACAACACAATTCAGTAACTTCACAATTTCTTTTTTATCATCTGTTATCGTTTAATTTCTGGGTGAGACGATTGGATAGCGCGGACTGTTGGTTAAAAGAAAGAGAATGAAAGTGACTGGGGGTCCAAATAGTCTCCTGAACAGCATTACCAAAGTATTATATAGTTTAAAAGAAATATTAGAAAATCTATGTGTTTTCTTTTTCTTTTTTTTAAAGATTTTATTTATTTATTTTCAGAGAGAGGAGAAGGGAGGGAGAAAGAGAGGGAGAAACAGCAATGTATGGTTGCCTCTCACATGGCCCTCACTGGGGACCTGGCCCGCAACCCAGGCATGTGCCCCGACCGGGAATCGAACCGGGACCGTCTGGTTCCCAGCCCGCGCTCAATCCACTGAGCTACACCAGCCGGGCGTGTTTTCTTTTTCTATTTATCAGTAGGTTATTTCATGGACTCAAAACTATTTCTGGAAAGTGCTGGTTTAAGGTTGACTCTTGCTAGAAGATCCTGAAAATGCCTCTTCAACCTTCTCAAAACAACAGCTGAGAAAATTCTAAGGGAAAAAAGCCAAAAAACCCTCTAAAAATTAACATTATATACAAAAATTGAGAGCAACTTATTCCTAACTCTGAGATGATTTTCTACTCAATGTAGATACAATGAAGATTAACACTAAAAAAAGACCTTCACTCCATATTAGGTCAGATTCTTTCATATCTATGTAGTACTAAAAGATAAATAAAGGGAGTTTTCGTGGTTTCTTATTGCCTAAATAATTTGCAATGCTTATAATTAAAACACTATAGGCTGAGGCGGATGTGGAAAATGCTTAAAATATTTCTCTTTTTGGTTTCCCAGTAATTTCAGCACATAAGCCAGAGTGTAGAGCAGGAGTTTTCTCCCCTGTTTCCAAAAGCAAGTGGAAAATGGGGAATCTGCATCCTGTGACCACTGGTACATATTGTTCATCTAGATATATCTCTTCTCATTCAATAGGAATCAACAAAAGGACAAAATCCAAGAAACAAAACAGAAGAGGGTGAGAAAATTGACACTCGAAAGGTAAACAGACTTTTGTAATGATAGACTGGGAACCAAAAAATTGTTACTTTTTTTTTTTTAGGAGAATATATAAGAGAACTTTGAAATGATCAGCCAACATCATAAAGAAACAACAGCTCAAAATGCAACACAACATGATCTTCTAAATTACAACAAGAAAGAATTAATGATGACTAAGCCGTTGTTGCGCAGCTTCCACTAAATACACGTGTGATACAGACGAACACACGCACACTGCACCAGCATTGGATGCTGGAAATATCACCCGTCCCTAATTTTCTCCTCACCAAATTAAGTAATGGAGTGCTAAGAGAGACAAGTGGGCGCTGGGAGAGGAATAAAGTTCTAACTTCAAGGGAGAAAACCAAGGTCCACTTGTCGAATGTGCTCTCGGTGACAAACAGGCCTGTTTTGGACACACGGCCTTGCTGCTTTCTGAAACGTACAGGGGAGGGTGAAACGGGTCTGAGACGGGAACGCCCTGTGAATGGCTGACTCTGGTAGCTGTAGTGTTCCGAGCACTGTCCGGGCAAGGAAAGTGTTTCAGGCAGACTCACACTGTCCCTTGTACACTGTCAATGAATCACACAAAGGTGAGAGAAGATGCTTCCTTGACCTAGGAAATCTACATTTTAAACATGACACATGGGGACCCAGAAGGTGGA
Source organism: Micronycteris hirsuta (assembly GCA_004026765.1). Lineage (NCBI taxonomy): Eukaryota > Metazoa > Chordata > Mammalia > Chiroptera > Phyllostomidae > Micronycteris > Micronycteris hirsuta. The sequence goes on from PVJI01002611.1 coordinate 113,565, forward strand.
CTAAGTGCTGTGTGCTTGGAGACGGAGAAAGATTAGAACAGAGACCTCTCTGGTGCGACCTCAGAGAAAGCCAGGCCACTCCATCCATGCCCCTTACAGGCTCCAAGAGGATGGGGCAGGCACCCACTCACTTAAAGACGAGCAACAAGGTGTGGGAAAAGCAAGAGGATGCGGGGCAGCGTGAGACTTACGGCGAGCTTCTGCAATTGAAATGAAAGCAGTCCATGAATGCACAGAAAGCACACTTTTGAATTAAATTTACTATGCAAACAGGAATAAGTTGTGGAAAGTAAATTATTACCGTAGAGCATGAAAATAGTATTTTAGTACTGAAATATTAGTTTTTACTGGAGACTGCTGGAGCACAAATGCCTTGGCTTTATCTGGAAGGAGCACTGAAACCAATTAAATATGTTGCCTCTAAATAATTTACTTTCAGTGGAAGTCCCTATTAAACCAATTCGCAAGCAAACACTTTCATTAAGATTTGGCCACATGAAATTAGGCCTATGGGAGAGACAATATTCATATAATAATATTTATTTAACACACTTGTATTGATTATTTTCCGCTAGGTCAGATAGCGGCAGACACGGATGAACCAACAATGAACAGCAGAGAGCACCTCGGAGGGCGGCGCGGCTCCAAGCCCGGGAGGCAGAAGGCTAAGCTTACGTCCTGGCTCGGCCATTGTGACTGAGGAGAAATTAGTTAACATATCTGTTAATTGCCTTAGTTATTAATTCTTCATTAAAATATATGTTAAAGAATTTAGCCTTAGTTATTCATGGGTACAATAGGGATAATTTTACTTCTAGTAGTTAATTTATGTTATGTTTATTTATTTACCTTCCTCGTGTATACCTATATATGCTTATCCATATATGTGATTATCATATTACATCCTTATACATACGCATTATACATCAGCCATATATGTGTGTGCAATTACATAATCATTTATAAAAGCATTCATATATTAATTCTACATACATCTATATGTTTGTGTCTATATATTTACATGAGAGAGAATTTAGAATTGTATTCAGCATGTTTTAAGTGCCATGGAAATATGTAAAAATCCTTATAATCATGAAAGGTCTTACTGGCATATAAGATAGACAAAATGCATTTTCTACACATTTTTAAGAAAAGGGCTTGAATTTTAATGGGTACAATTTATTGTGGGGGACCAGAGAGTAACCCTTTGTTGGGGAAGTAGAAGATAGTACCACAGGATTGGAAATGCTTTTGCTCAGCACTAGTTCTTCAGAATGTTCTAAGTGGGAAGGAGGGAAAAACAGGCCTGGGATAGTAGGGGAGGGCATCACTCCCCTAAGCATCAGGCGCCCAGGAGAGAAGTGTTGGGCATGGCTGTGATGGGGCATTGGTGGTGCACTGTAAATGGTCTTACACCCATTTTGCAATGATTTGAGGTTTCTCATTCTATGCCGTGGAGTGACTAGAGGATTGAATCAGTCAAGTGTCGGTTCTCAGTGGTGTACACAACGTCAAATTGATTGGACACCGATTTTCTCACCTGGAAACAAATACATGCCAAGTTTTAAGAGATATGCTTAACATTTTCCCTTACTCTTAAAATGATATAGAGTCATAGAAGTCTATATCTAGAAAGATCTTTAGTGATGAAGCACTCCCATGGTCTTAAACAATAAATCCTCTACTACACAGAATTATGTAGTTGAATTTTTATTTTTAGCAGCTAAACATGCAATATCCACGTATTAAATATGTTTAATGAATTGTAGTTATTGAGTGCTTGCTGTTTAGCAGTCCTGATCTAATATTTTACGTGGATCATTTCAATAATTCGTGAGAGAGAGAGAGAGGTGTTATAGTAAATAACTGCTTGAGACAACTTCTCAGAGCACGTGCTTTTATATACTACGAGCACGTGCAGGAATGATACGTGGGGAATCCAGGACTCTTAAGGCAGAAGTTATTGAATCAAAAACATCTGGAGTACACAGGGCTGGGCCGGGACAAAATCTGACCTGGTCGCTTCCCAGTAGGAGATCCTTTAACTTTTCTAGTACCCATCCCAGATATGAGTGCTGTCCTTTTATTTTTTTCACATGACATACATTTTCAGGCAAATGGTAGATTTTCAGATTCAACAAATAAATTTCTTTCTTTTTTTTTTTAAATCACTCCATGTTCCCATAACTAACTTTCAATAGTGGTTTTGTCCCTTTTATCATTGTTTAAAGTTAGTGCCAGGTCTTCCAGATTCTAATGCCGTCGTAGGTGTGTTCTTTTCCTTTGAGGGATCGTTGGTCCGCCAGAAATGTCCACTTCCATTTCTAGCAGCTGGGACAGACATGGTGATAAATGTGAGAAGCGGAAGAAGTGTGCTCAGATGACAAAGAGAAATGCATCGGCGGGGGTTACTTTAAGACCTACTGGTCTCCATTCATTTCCCAAGCTGACAAAATGATCTTCCCTCCCTGCATTGTCCCTTACTTGTGCTCACTCTTGCTTGAATCCATCAGACCCCTGCACATCCTCTGCCAAGTAGCCAGAGCTGTGTTAGATAGGGTTGGTGATGATCAGTACACTATCTATAATGGGCTGGGTGGACACAAGAAGAATCAATTTCTTTGTAACTAGGTAACAAATTTAGCAACAAGGTGGCTTTCACCTTCTTACCTTGAGAAACTGAACTTCTTCCAACATCATACATCCTAAGGTTGTCTATGAGGCATTGCTATTACAGCACCCACAGAATTTATCTCTTTGAAACTTCTCTATTTTGCCTAATTATCACTATGATTCTTCTTCATTGTTCTAAACAATAGAGGCTGTTTTCCTGCGACCATTAGGTAGTCAGTTTTATAACAGAATACTATTCCATTCCTCCAGAATCTTAATGCCTCAGCTTATGTTTTTACTATTCTCTCTGATGAGTAAGGTTATCCAATGCTAATGGACTGTATCATATTAAGTTAATATGTAGTTAAGACATGAAGTGAAACAGAAGACACAGAACATGAAGAATCAGAATTCCTGATGCCTATGGGTGTCCTTGGCAGGTCAGAAAATTTCTTCAGCTGTTTCTTCATTTGAAAGACGGGTAACCGAGATCTCCACCATGAACATCAACTGAGAAAAGCTTGTGAAGGCATAATTCCATCCGGAATCCCCAGCTCTAACACGGCCATTGTGATTGCATACAGGGTTAAAACATTACGTTAAATAAATGAGCAAAGAAGGGGTTTGAAAAGTATAAAACACTGCACAGCACACATAATAAATTAATATTCTGTTATTTATTTAAATATTGTGTCTAGAGGGGTGGTTCAGAACAACTGGTAAATGGCTTCTCACACCTTTCTTTTCAGTTTTGTAAAACCATATTAAATCAGTTCAAGGGTAAGAGTTCTATTATGCACCGAGGACTGAAATTCTGGGATCTGATATTCATGCATGGGGGTTTCCACACTAGCCAGGGGCATGGCACCTTCATGCATCAAAATAATGGAACAATGCTGACAATAATGAAGATGAATGGCATGATTTTAGGCACTGATAGACTTGTATTTTCAACCGTGAAAATGTAGGTGATCCAAAATGTAAGCCAATGCTGCCTGAAAATTGTGCAATAATTGCACATCTAATTGTATAGGAAATTACTGTATATTCTTATTAAGGTAGATTAAATGTTTTTAAATGTTTCCCACATGAATTGTACATATTGCTTTCATTTGGGGGAGTATCAATAATTAATGAAGCAAGAAAAATGTTGATGCTCACCTTTCATTTCTGATTTGCTTTTTGGACTCTGTGAAAACGAAATCTGTTCATGAACACCTTGCAATAACCAATTGATTCCCATCATCAAAGACTTGAACCTTAGAAAACACAATCTTATCAACTCCTAACTGTCTGAAGTGGGGAAAATATTAGCCCACACTATTCAAAGACAGCTATTTGACCAACATCACTTGTATGGCAATATTCCAAATGTCCTTTATACTTTCCCTAGCTATGTGGGCTTCTAAACAATTCTAAATATATTATACATTTACTTACTTTATAAAGGTACTATAAGCTCAAAGTCTTGATGTTTAGAAATGTCGAAGACAGAAAAAGGAAAAAAGCCACCATCTAAAAGTCATCTGTATTGGACAGTCTCCCCCCGCCTCGCCCCCGCCCCCACCCCGCCCCTGCCCCTGCCCCAGGGAAACACCATCTACGGTGGAGTGTGCCTCTGGCTTTCTTTTTCCCGAGTGTGTGTGTGGATGGGGGGCGGGGCTAAAAAATAGGGGATGGGCCATATTTCAAGTATCTTTTTTACAAATTGTTTAAGAAGAATATAATTTGCACATTTTCCATGTCATTATATTGTTCTGATAATATTTCAAAGTTACCATGCTTTATTATTATGTGTCTATGCTTGCATTTTTCAATATTTAAGTTATTTGCACATTTTTACTAATACATATAATTGTGGTGAACCTTCCCATGGGTCTAATTGTATAAGTGAGCAATTTATCATGATTTCCAACACACGATGTAATTGGAAGTTAATTCGATAAAGAAGGTAACCAAAATGCACTACTTTTTTTTCTCTCCTTAAGGCATCCTAAACATCTCGGAGACCTGTTCACGTCTCTCCTTGAGTAAACCTTTTCCCGCACCCAGTCCAAGCTACCACCATGCAGTGCCTGGCCCCTATCTTACCAACCTCCACTGTGGCTTTCTTGCATTCACTGTCTCTAACCCTTCTCCTTACGTGAGCCAGAACAAATGTAAACAAAACAAAACAAAACAACTAACAAAATGTGGTTACATCACCCCCTTGGTTAAAATTCTTAGCCTGCTTTCAGGACAAAGATGCGACCCCTCATCAAGGCACATGGGCTCTGAGATCTGGTCCTGCGCGTGTGGGCAGCTTCACTCCACATCGATCCACTCCTGCTCTTTTAACTTTTAGCGACAGCAGCCATCTTTTAGTGCTATCTTTATTTTTTCCCCAAAAAACTATACTTCACCTTGCCTCCAGGTCTTCAAGCCTGCCGTACCTCCGCCTCACGTCTCCTCTGCTACACAACCAGTTTGTCTACTTAGTTTTTAACTGTTTTTCAGAAGCCACTTCAAAATTCTCTTCCAGAAGAAGTCTTTCCTGATCCTCAGTGCAGATCAAGTCCCTAACATATCAGTAGTCATAGTTTACTACATTATCACTTGTGAAACTTATCCTGTACCACTTTACATTACTATTTTTCTGTATTATTTGATTACAAACTTTTTCCCCAATGAGAATGTAAACACTATGACATTACAAAACTCACTGATTTGGCATCTGTAGTGCAAAACATGGTACACGATTAATGAGTGGGATTATTTTATTTCAACACTATTTCCTACTAAGAGAACACACAGGTAGGTACATAAAGATTGCCCTTAGTTCCTAAAAAGCGCACTGAAAGTTATCGATCCATTGGCATCAAGATCATCTCAATAAAGGATAGATAGGATACAAGATAGGTTTAATACATTGGAATAAAAGGATAAGTGGTCTTAGTCAGGCGTTTGATTTCATTGAACAAAGCACCAAACTTGGGACCAAGGGTTGTATGAATTTTAGGCCAATAACATCTTTGCTCTTGAGAAGGAGAAAGAGGAGAGGGAACTGGCATTCACTGAGAGTCTCCTATGTTCGACAAATTTTCCAAAGCGCTCTACATTTGTTAGACCATTCTATTTGAAACCAACCTCGCGGCGCCCTGAACAGTAACACGCTCACTCCTGTACACAACGAATCTGCGACTCGGTGAGGGTGACTGCTACTTCCAAAGTGAGATGGAGTAAAAGTGATGGAACGGGGTTGAAATGATGGGTTATTTGACCTCAAAGCAGATGCTCCTTTTTAACCAGAAACTGTGTCCCTAGTTGGAAATAATAGCATCTTTCTCACAGGATTATTTTGGGATTCCCATGTGATTATATATGTGACCACCACAGTGCTTGGCTATCGGCAGATAATTAGTCCATATTTGGTGAATGAAAATAAACATAGAGTTGATGGAATAATCTGTACGTAATGAACACAGACGGCCATGGCCCCCTCTCCTCTCACCCAGGCTTCCTTCATCACAGAGAACTTCTGCTAAAACAGATCACTTTCCTCTCTCTTCATGCTCATAAAACTAATTTACATCTTTCTATAAACACTTGGCTAAAGTCTGAACCACTGCATGCATACAGGGTAATTCAGAAAAAAACCTGCATCTCTAAGACATTGTTTCACACAACTAGTAATTAAGATCTAGTAGCTGTTGAGAGGCAGTGACCTTGAAATACATTTTTGGCTCTGTGTATAACAAAAGCAACATTTTATGATTGTTCATAAAAGCATGCATGGGCTTAGGAGTTCTGGTTATTAAATGAATAAATAATGTAGCAGGCACACAGAAAAATAACAATTTGAATAATAAACAAGAGTTGTTTGGGTATTTCAGTGATTTATTTGTAATGGTAACAGTTTAAATTAGATATTGGGATATTCATAATCATTGTATAAACTCTAGTTGAGTATTTCAGCTCTGTGCACTTAATATACTGTACATTTTCAATGTAAGCCAATTTGTCTAATAAAATGATGAAAAAAATCTACCAGTTCAATGAAGCAGCTTTATAAAGACTGTAATTTACAGACATTAGGGTATTAAGCAATCATTTCATGCTGTTTCCTGCCTGCATATTGAACAGTGTACACATAAACCTAACAAGTCTGATGCTTCAGAACAGTTCCAAAAATTTAAAAATCAACCTGAAGATTCTTTCATCTAAACAATATACTCCCCAGGTACAAAGTCAGGATAATAGAAATGTTTAATTTGCATCTCTCACAATAGATGCGCCTTCCAAAGGAAAATTAACTTGACTGCATTGAACCCAAATGGTTGAGTCTGTTAATATGTTGAGACTGAGCTTTCTTTATATTTAAAATTTTCTTTGGTTAGTATGAAAAAACTTTTGTGTTATATATACAACACTTTCATTTTTTAAAAAAATTCCAACTTGCATCTGAGTACAAGAACGTTAGATTTTTGGGCTTCTGGAATCAGGCCTTTATTTATTATTTATTTTTTGAGCATGTGAGGTCATGGGAAGACATAATCTGGTCTTGGAAAGGTAGTTTTCATAAACAGAGGGCTTTTCCCTGAGTATGACTTACACATAAGATAACTTCTATAATCTCACCAAAGGGAATCAAAGTGGAAAAAACTCAGTAAATCAAAGCAATCCTGAAATTACTTACATCTGCACCAGGCTTAGAACTCTGAGTATGAAACGATTTTACCTCCAAGCTCCTCAAATTAAGTTTTGGTTTTCCTTGTTCTCATGATTTCTCAAAAACACTGAGGAAAGAGCGTGGGCAAGGACACGCAAATAAAATTGGAAGGAATAAAGTAACTGAAAACTCCAGCGTGAGTCAAATGAATTGTGTTTATTAAAATTCCTATGCATAATTACATGTAAAGCACTAGCTTAAGAAGCAAATGAATGACCACTGATAATTATTCTCAGAGTCACCTTCACTTAAGGTCTGAGTGTGGGAGATGAGGACCAAGTGTGGGCAGGAGGGTGATGAAATAATATACCTCTGGTCATCAAGGACAGCTCTCTGATTTCATAGCTAATGAGTGAGGCGCACCCAGTGAAATTTGCAGCCACCTTCTTCAATATATTTCAATTCAACAAATGTTCGTGAGCACCGTAGATGCCCTTGGGATGCGAACCTTTTAATAAGGTGCTTTCTCTTCCCTGAGGATGCCTGCAAACTAATGGATGACTCCTAGACAACCGAAAATCAAATTATCACATACCTTCCACTCAGCCAATGTTCTATTCCCTATACCAAGTTACTTCCAGCAAATAAAACTAAGGAAGCCACGGTTGGTTGCAATGTTGAACACAGTTTCAAGAGACTCAGAACAGATGTTTTTCCCAAATACTCTGTGTGAATGTTTTGAATTGTAGTTTTATGTCATGGAGAATGATTATTTGAAAGGAAATGCCTATGTATGCAAACGCCCAGTGTAGATGCACACACAAAACTTAAAACATTCTGAGTTCATAGCAAATGAGAGAAATGGATTGTAGGAGATTAAAACATGTGAGTAAATGTGGTAGCGTGGAGAGACACAATTTGGTTCGGAGGTACATAAAGGTACACATACAAATTTGGATCATTCCTTTCAATAATCCTTAAAACAAATTAATCCATAGGAATTTTTGTTTTCTATGCATTTATTTTTTAATCCTCACCTGAGGATATGCTTCTTGACCTTAGAGAGAGGGAAAGGGAGGGAGGGAGGGAGAGGGAGAGAAACATACATCAGTTGTCTCTTGTGTGTGCCCCAGTGGAGACTAGACCCACAACCTTTCCATTTACACGACCACCTGCCAACCGAGCCACACCTGTCAGGGCTCCCATCGGGATCTTTAAACTATCAACATGATGCCCAGTGCATGCTGGCTCTCAAATACTTGTTTAAAGAAGGAATACATAAATCAATAAATAGATGAATGTTTGGATAATGGATAATGCTATAATGCTCAAGATAATTAAGATATCTTGGGGAAGCTAGTTTTAGAGCAGGTAAACTGTTCTGTTAATATCTTCATCACTCAAAAATTTATTCTCAGATAGAGGATTTAGTATTTCTGAAACCCATGTGTAATAGTCAAGAAGGCATTAGAAACATCACAGGGCCCAGGACACCACAAATGAGTGAAAGTTGTGAACTAATGGAGTCCTGGCTTCCACACGACCTCCTTTCAGAAGATAATTCTCAGCTCTCCTGCCCCGTTCCCTTCATCCTACTCAGGCAGAAAGGTTATCAGAATCTCTCCCATCAGAACTTTCAGACAGATGGCACAGGCAAAGCTCATTTCACTCTGAGGATTTGCATAAATTATCCATTTAATAGCATTCCCTGTGTCCACCGAACTTCAGCAGCACAGAAGAAGATAAAGGCTGGAGTGCTGGAAAACAGTTGTTTAAGTGCCGTATTCCCGGCCGAAACTATTCTCAATGTCTGAACCCCGAGCAGCAGTTGGCGGAGGAAATGAGATCGCCGCAGCTCTTTCGTGTGCTTAGTTTGCTTCGCCTCAGACTCCGGGAAGCATCCTGTCTATTTTGGAAGATAGGAGTAATGACATCAGGCAGAAACACTGAATGAGGTCCAGAAAAAAAAGTAAATGGAAGAAGTAGCCATCAAGAATAAACAAGAAAGAAAATACAACACGAACAAATTACTTGAGGGCAAGTAGTCTTTTGCATTCTTTGCTGTAATCCACAACCCCTAGCACAGAGCCTGACAAAGATTTTAAAAATACTGGTCACCTCACTTACAATGCGCCCCGAGCAAAGGAAGACGTTGGTATTATTCTAGTTACAAAATACAGATAGGTAGCACCGATAACTCCCTCGAGGTAGAGCTATCTTGCTTTATTTGTAATTGGAATAAACATGTATTCATTTGCTTACTGTGCAGTAAACTAAACACAGTTTACTCTGCAGGGTGTAGCAACTTCTCAACAAATTGTTCTGTTGTCATTAAACATGAAATTAAAAATATTTCATTCATTGAACAGACACTGAGTATTAAACAACATGTCAGGTATTTCTAGGCACTAGGGGTTAAAAATGAGTAAAAAAAACACAAGCTCTATCTTTTGAAGAGACTAAAATCTATTCTCCTTCTTCTTTTTATTATTGTATTTTTTAGGGAAGGGACTTCACTGGGGTATTTCTAAAAGCTTTTGAAAAGCATTCTCTTGGTACTTGCAATGGGAAAAGCACGGAGTATCCTCTCGCACACAATGGTGTCTGAACAATTATGTAAACTACTATTGTTCAGGCACCGCACCACTTACTTTTGCGAACATTTAAAATTACTCATTCAGAGCCAAGGTTGGCGAATCGGGTTTGTTGTCAAGCAGGGTCCCAACCCAGCATGAATACAAAATAGTGAGACGCACTTTCCTGTGCTTCGTGAACTGTCTGGGGGAGTAATACCCAGCGACGAATCCCTAACCTGTGGAGCCGTAGCTGCGATCTTGAGAAATGTGTGCACTTCACCAAGGGAATCGTTCTGGATGATTCCACTCTGCATGCACAGATCTTGGCACGAACACCAGAAATATCTGTGCCTTTGTGTCCCAGGTGTGAAAGGAGTGCTTTTCTTCTTTTCCCTGTATTTACTACCAAAGGAACTTAAAATTTACTGTGTATGTCAAAAAACTGTAAGAAGAGATACTCTTAAGTGCTCTCTTTGTCCTTTTTATATTCATAAAAACACCATTTGAGTAATTTAGTTTTGCGTCTTGTACCTGTGAGCTCAAATATCATCTCTGGAGGTCTCTCCGAAACGTGGATGGATACGTCCTCCACTTTTTAGCTTCAAGCACTTTACCAGGCACATTTTCTAGCTTAACAGTTCCCACATAAATTGAATCACCTCAAAACAGTGACATTAGTTCACCCGTGTACTATCTGGGTCCCAGACTAGAATATCAGCTTCACAAAAGCAGAAACTTTGCCTGTCTACAGAGCCTATTTTTACTCCAGGCCCAGGTCTTAGAGCAGGGACTGGCACATGGAAGAGCCTTAATAAATATTTGGTGAATGAATAATTGAGTAAATAAAGTTTTCCCATGAGGCACTTCTCTCTTCCTCATAACCTACGTTTATTGGGCATTATTACATGAATAACTGTAAAATCAAATCAGTGGGTCTCCACCACGTGTTTTTCCAGGCGGAGCAAAGCCATTTTCAAAACTAAAGTCGATGCCTAAATGGGGAAGCACAAGTAATATTTAAAAAGCTATATTCTCTGAAACACCAACCCCTGACAAAAATAGAAGAAAACCACAGGCAAACATCACTTGTGAATACCAAACAAAAAAATAAACCGATAGCATACTGAATCTGGTAATTCAGTAACAGAGCCATCCACCGCTACCAACTGAGGGTCAATTGAAAATTGTAAGAATGACGTGATCTTCGGACATTTATGATACAGTCATCTGAACAGGCATTAAGAAGGCATTTAATAAATTTCAAAGGTCAACAGTCTGCTTCATCCTTAACCAGGGAAACATTTCTATTACAGCTGAAACAGAGTGATGACTGCTCGCGATAACCGTCTTGATTTAGCATTATTTTCAATGTACTAGATGATACAATTAGGAAAGAGAATAAAATAAAAGTAGTACATTCTGAAAAACAGCAGACAGGTTTATAATCATTTTGAAATTTTATATATGTATATATATTTATAATTATGGGAAAACCATACATAGGAAATAAAAAGTCTAAATGATAAGAAAATGACATGATTTTCTTGACTATAAAATGAGTCATAAATATCAATGGCTTTTTTATCACAAAAAATGACTTGTAAAAAATATAAAATAAAAAGTTAAATCCTCACAAGGATAAAGATCATTAAATAATTAGTGCTTAACTCATCAAGTATTACACAGGACCTCTGTAGAATGAGAGACATAAAGGACCCTTTGAATACATAATTGTTATTTATAAGAATACTTAAGATATGTTCATAAATCGACATGTATATATAATGAGATTCTCATTAATTTTCTAAAATATTTGGAGGAAAATATTTAAAATATTAACCTAAATTTAAAAATTTAATATAAAAAATCAAGTCTGTGAAATTAGTCAGAAAAAAAAGGATTAAGAGAACAAAAGGGTAATAATAGCTCTTCTGAATATTTCAATGTATTATAATGTATCAATTAAAGCTGCATGTTAATGACACCAGGAAATCAATAGAAGGTAATAAAGCCTGAAATACAACCAGTATTTTTGGGAAATTAGTATCTGAGAAAATGGCAGTTTAAATATGAGGGAGAAAATGTAGATTATTTATAAATAATGTCAATATAACCATAAGTCTTTGTGGGGAGAGTTGAAACCCTACATCACTTCATCAAAATAAATTTAGGAGGCATCAGATATTTAAACAAACAAATGGGTAACAGGCTTAAGATGATTTTGTTATTTTTCTTTCTCTGCTAATGATGTTTTTCTATGCATATCATCATGAAATCAAGAAACCATATAGGTAAAAGTTAAATATGACAACATTAAAGTCATTTTTAAAACACGAGCTATATGTCTTTATATATAATCAGATATAAAAATACAACAAAGGAAGTTTTACTATTTTTAAAACAGAGAACGCCCCTGCAAATTTTAAATGAAACAATAATAAAATAAAAATAGGCAAAAAATAATGGAATCAATGGCATGGTGGTATATTCAAAGAATACTTATATATTTAGTCAAAAGAGGTCATAAATTCAAATTTTGCCCTTCCCACCTCCACCCTACACTGAACGCATCATAGCAAGTGTACGGAAATACGTATGAGAAGTGTTAAAGGGAGTGTGCAGCACTGAAAAGCAAATGAACATCTGCACAGAGCAGATGAGAATGGAAAGGCAGGACAATGAGCAGAGCTGGGCTGTGGTCCTCAGGGCCCTCCTGGCAGGGATGGTTCGGCTGCTGACAAGCAACAGGGAATAAGGTGACCGCACGTGGCCCGGCTGGAGTCGGACTTCTGCTTGACCGGAGGCCGACTGGCACGTCCCAGGGCCTGAACAGATGCTGACAAAGCCCGCCGTTTGCTGCTGCTTTGGCTTGTGCGACACGGAAAAGAACAAGAGGATGGAGGGAGCACAGGAGGCCTCCCGAGCAGGAGCTGGTCAACCCACAGGAGGCACGAGTGACAATAACACATCCCATCGTCAAAGAGGGGTAGGGATGCTGGGATTCCGGGGCAGGGGACACCTAGACAAACCCCTAGGAGATCATGAAAGAGAGAGAGAGATATGAGAAATTGAGTTACAGTTAAAATAAGCCTGTAGAAAGAAGAAAAAAAATCAAAGCATACCAATGTAAAATATAACAAATATTGCCCAGGTGGTTCGGTTGGCTGGCATGTCCTCTCCCATGTCGGAAGGTTGTGGGTTCGATTCAGTCCCTGGTCAGGGCACATAGGAAAGCCCACTGATCCACGTTTCTCTTTCAAATCAATCTCTCTTTCTCTCTCTCTTTTTTTCAAAATCAATAAGCGTGTCCTTGGGTGAGGATTAAAAAAATCACAACTATTAACTCAGCAGACAAATCCCTCAAAAAATTCGAAGTGATAGAACACTATAAAATAATTTGAAATCAATGAAATTCAAGATCTTCAGAGAAATAAATGAAGAGGTAGCATATTGATTAAAAAAGCAGAGCTAGGATTACAAAAGAACAAGAAACGGGGGCGGGACATGAAACAGACCCCTATGAAAGCCTATCAACGCTGAAGAGAGTAACTGCAATGAAGACCTCATGTCAACACAGCTTACAGCCAGGGCGGAATGAAGCAACTGCAAGGGAGGGAGAAGGAGCCCAGGGTGCAGGACTGAGTTTAGGGCCACACAGAGGAGAGGCTGAGAAGTTTCTAAAGGATTCTATTGTTCTGGAAGAGAGGGGAGGAAATTGAAAGATGTGAGACTTGAAAAGTTGATCTCTATCATCTTCAGAAATGAAGGAAACTTACGTGACTGAAGTAAAACTTCACTCTGAGTTAGAAGGGGGTGGGTACAACTTGGTGTATATCAAAAAGTCTAGTAATGACACTGTAAGGACAAAGATAAAGTTAGAATATAAAGCCATCAAACCAATAAAGTTTAAATTAGGGAATTTCTGAGAAGATGATGAAGAAGAAGAGGAAGATAAAGCAAATAATGTAGATGCTGTAGATCATGTTGAGAGAAACAAAAAAAGCAGTTTTCAATAAAATTAAACGTCATGCCTATTAAATATTAGCAAACTGGGAAGAGATGTGTATTTCTTTCACAGATTAAAATACAAAAAACCTACAACAAAGGCCATATGATTGGTAGAACTTTAGAAATATATTCACAAGTGAGGACCACATTTTTTATTGAACTTTGTATAGGAAACCAACAAAAAGCTATGATACAATATAAAGTAAATGGAAAGGAACAAGAAATGAGAAAAATGTTCATTTTTTTGCAGATTTCACCATTTCTAAATAGAAGTCAAGAGAATCTAAAATTAGTACAAATTGAAGTAAATCAGAGTTATTGTACATAACATCAATTTTAAAAAACCAGCTGTGGCCCTGATCAGTTGGTCAGAATGTTGGCCCTGTATGCCAAGGTTGAAGGTTTGATCCCCAGAAAGAATTTCTCTCTCTCTCTCCCCACCCCCACCTCAAAGCAATAAATAAAAAATAAAAAAAATAAAAGTAGAAAATCAACTGTGTTACTATATACTGACAGCTAACCGATTAGACCATAATTTTTTCTTTGGTAACATAAAACTAAAAAATATTGGTGCATATTAACTTGGGCAAGGTTTTACTGAGAATTTTACATAACAAGATTTAAAGTAATTAAACAATGAAGTGGCTAAACAGCAAGTTCATTAATAGTATAATTTACTTTTGCAACAAACCCCCCCAATTAATCTAATTATTGGATGTAATTGAAACGAAAACCTTGACAAGGTTTTTCATGAAGATGACAGGTTGTAACGAAAGTGTGCACAGAACAGCAAAGGGCTAATCGCATGATGCAAATTGTTGAAAATAATGGGTGTCGTGGGTCGTGGGTTCTTGCCCAATGTTGTGCCAAATCTATTATGAAGCCATAGCACTGTTTCTGTGCAAAGATTAAAAAAAAATAGCACAAAGAGAGAATACAGAAGTCTAGAGTGGTAAAGACTAGAGAAGGACCACGGATGTATGAGAAATCAATATCCAGCAAGTTAGCATTTCAAGTCTGTGGGGAAAGATGGATATTTAGTAAATGGCACAGTGAAAGAGTGACTACCTGCATGGAATAAAAAAATAAAATGAGTTTCTTACCCCATCCATCACCCAAAACCATTTCATAGTAAATTCAAAGCCCACATTTAAAAATCAACTCCTTAAAAATCATTAGACATACACATGAGATTATTTACATGACCAAATGGTACAGGAGAAATTTTTACTCACTCACATGCCCACACACACGCACACAAACGACAAACAAAATGTGAATAGATATGTTCATTAAATT
The DNA here is from genome assembly GCA_004026765.1 of Micronycteris hirsuta. Taxonomy (NCBI): domain Eukaryota; kingdom Metazoa; phylum Chordata; class Mammalia; order Chiroptera; family Phyllostomidae; genus Micronycteris; species Micronycteris hirsuta. The sequence goes on from PVJI01002611.1 coordinate 128,709, forward strand.
AAACTCAATGTCTTTCATTAAAGGAAAGACTCTAAGATCAGAGTAAAATGATTAGCCACACGGAAGAGAAGAATATTTAAATAAATGAAACTGAAAAAAAAATAGTATGTACAGCCAAAGTAATATAACCAGTCTATTATAGTCAGTGAGTTAATGATGGAAGACTGGTGGAATATAATCCCTGGGTTAAATATAGGTAGATACAGCTTAGTACAACCTCCAATAAACATGAATGGGCAAATACACAAGCACATAATACTCTTGTGTTTAGGGCCAATACAACAATTAACTACTAGATATATGGAAATGCTCATTTCAACTACAATGAGATGCAACGTTATGCATATTAGGTTGAGATATTCAGAAACAATCAACGACACATTTTTATTTGATTACTTACAGTATCTGAAAGGGTGACGGAAAATGTTTGCACTTGATAAAGCTCTGTTGATATGCAGGGACTTGAACATAGTCTACCACTTTCTATATGTGTATAGGTGTGCATTTTTAAGTGGTTTATACATGTTCAACTTCTGATGGTGATTTATATAAAAATGTCTTAAATATGTCCATGAAATACTGTTAAATGGAAAATGCAAATCGCTAAATATATGTATCTTCTGTTTTGCTTTGTTCTGTTGTGAAGTCAGTAGGTCACAACATTTCTCAAGAGAGAGACAGAAGGAAATTAAAAAAAAAAAAAAAAAAAAAAAAACAGCCAAGACAAGGCTTGTGAGACCCAGTATCTGTGTCAATCTGAGAAGAAGGAAAGACCTACCACAAGGGGCCCAGTGACTGTTCTTTCCAATGGCCGTGCCCCTTTAACCGCAGTCCGCAGTCTTCCCATCTGCCCAGCACGCGGTAGTGAAAGGCTATTCTGCACTTGAAGTTCTCAAGCAGTCATGGCAGCAGCCCACCATTTCTTCTCCTTTGAAGTCTCTGGCCTGAGATCCTACATTAATTTTAATTAAGGGTGAATGCAATTTATTTGGGACTGATGATTATTTAACTTCCACTGCATAAAGAGGCAATCCATGGAAGATGAAAACTAAATAATGGCATATGTTGATTTCACTAATGATCAGGGAAATGCTCATTACAACTACAATGAGATGCAACATTATGCATATTAGGTTGAGATATTCAGAAACTATCAACGACATATTTTTATTTGATTACTTACAATGTCTGAAAGGGTGACAGAAAATGTTTGCATTTGATAAAGCTCTGTTGATATGCAGGTATGCATATACTCTCTACCACTTTCTATGTGTGTGTATGTGTATATTTTTAAGTGGTTCACACTTGTTTAATTTCTGATGGTGATCGATACACAAATATTTTAAATATGTCCATGAAATACTGTTAAATGGAAAATGCAAGTTGCTAAATACATATGATATAATTATATTCATACATGCACACGCAAATATACACACATTTAAGGAAGGAAGAGAGAGAGGGACAATGAGAGCAAGAGGCAGCTCGGTAGATAAGACACACGCAGAGGGACAGACACACGGGCATCAGAGGGAAATACGGCAGGGTGACAGGAAAGGACAGACCAACACGGAGAAATGAATGGAAACGTGTGTACAGTGCCCTGATTTAGGCACAGTGCTTTCCCTGGGAGAGTCAGCTCCTCTCATTTTTGCTTTCTGTTTTTTTTTCCCTTTTGAATGACTTTATAATAAATACACTTTGTTTTAGAACATTAAAGTCTTTATAAAAAATAATGAAAACAAAAATAGTGGTCCTACTCATGCTGATGCGACTTTTTAGGATATATCCTTAAATCTCTGAACATTTTCTACCTGTCAGGAAAGTAATAATTTTAGAACATTATTAGGTTTTATAATAAAAGTAATAAACACACAACTAATGGATTTAATTACACCAGTATCTCTCTTTAAAATATATTATGAAATTCCTGAATACTTCTTACCCCTTAATAAATAAAATAATTATCTCTTTTCACTTCACATATTTAGTCTTTATAAGTTAATTTTAAAAATAAAAATACAGAAACCTATTAAATGACTATTTTTTGGAACCGTGACCATGATAAACTGAAAAATCTTTGGTCTACTCAACCATACTAATTAGATGTGTATGTAAACTCATTTATATTAGTGTTAGACTCAGTTATTTATTTAGCCATTGCCTATTCACAATGAACAGGAAGCCTCTGATGGCCATAGTTCACTGCTTTAAACATAAGTCCAGACCCTTGTTGTCTTTTTCTCAGAGTACAGAGCATGTGTCCTGAAGAACAAACCTCAAGATTCAGCTACTTTATCAGAACTAGGGGTTTTAGGTTGCAGATGGTAGTTGCAAATTATTATAGCATTTAACAATAATTGCCAACAATAGGAAACTTTCTCAACAATCTTACATCAGATTAATTACTGTGTATTGCTCCTGACTAATCCTTATTCATGGCATTCATTTACCCAAAGCATTGAGCCAACTTCCCTGAACTACGAGACTGTATGTTTTAAGGACTAAATAAACATTAAACATTCACTTTATGACCTCTATTTTTTTCCCCAGAAAAGGGGATTTCTGGATACTGGTTTGTTCTTCTCTTACAAGACATTGTTTAGCTGATGCTGAACATAGTTTGATAACTGAGAAGAACTCTAAACATGTCCTGTGATAGATTCTGGGATACCTGTTTTCCAGATGATAAAAGTCAATGGCATGACAAGACACTGATCATCAGTTACAATGACATCCTGTGACCAGGGCCAGTGGGAACTCTCTGGCTGAGAAAGTGGGAAACAAGGAAACTGACATTGAGTTCATTGGATGTGCTCCTGCTCTTGACGATCCCACATATGCCCTAAATTGCTGATTTATTAAGAAACACCAGAACAATGCAGTCTCACCATGGGAGTGCGTGGGTATTGGAGGGATCTCAATGGGGCCGAGACAGAACTAGTACTCATCCTTTCCCAAATCCCAACCCCTCCAAGTCTCCTCTGTTTCGAAAACTGACACCATCATTCACCCAGTGGCTTGGGACCAAAACTGACAATTTATTCTTGCATCCTCTATTTCACCCATAATTTATATACAATTTATCAGTAAATCCCATTAGCTCTGCTTGCAAATCATATGTCAAATGTGGCTGATTCTCACCACTGTCTCTGCAATTCACCCTCACCTACTGTTAGGGCTTCCATATGCGTTTTTGTTCTCTGTTCTTGCCTCCTCCACAAAATGGCCAGAATGATCAGATGGCTCCTTAAATTCTACTAATACCTTCTCATTGCAAAATAATTACAAATCACGACAAAATAACCAAAAATGTTACCAAGGTCCCAGTCCCATGACCTCTTTAGAAGAATCCTCCTATTATTTTAACTTTATTTCTTTATTTACATTTTAGAGTCAGCATGTAGCCTCATAAAACTATGATATAATTGTTCTTGTAGATGTTTTTAAATTTAAACTGTATTTTATTTTTTTCCATTACTGTTTAGTCCCCTTATACCCTCCTGCCCCCAGTAATCACCACATGGTTGTCCATGAGTCCTAGATGTACTTTTTAACTTCAAATTGCTCTTGTAAATATATAGAACATGAATACAAAATGCATCGACACATGAATGACATAAAATAAGAAAAAAGAATGCATGTATATGGATTAACTCACCATGTGTTAATTTGCTAGGGCTGCCATAACAAAGTACCCGAACGCTGGTGACTTAAACAAGAAAGTAATAACATAAATAATAACTTCATTCACATTTATCTCTAATGGTAGACATACGCTTATTTCAGACACCATTTTATACGGTAATGTTATATAGTTTTTTCAATTAGAAGTATCACTTGTACCAAAATTTCCCTTAGTCCATGCATACATGAGCAATAAAATTAAATTAATCGCACAGCTCCTTCTAACCTTCTTATGCCTTTGGGTAAAGACATATTCATATATTACAAATAGTCTGTGGAAACCAGGCTTTGTCACATGCTGTTCAGTGCATGCATCTTTGGAATTACGGAATGTGCCTTTAGCTTTGTAAATTATTCCCACCTTTGTCAATGGTGGTGAGCAGTGTTAGCCTATAACCATAATTCGCTTCAGGTGGATCACAACGTGAGTATAGCTACAGACTTCATTCTTAGGCAATTGTTCTATATTTATGTTTAAGGGAAGGCTTTTCCTTTTCTCGATTTCCTCTTTAAGTCTGCTTTAACATTCAGGTTAGGTATGGACTATGCATAACTGCTGGAGTTCGCTGCATCAAAAGGTGAAACACGTGGTCTCACTAACATAAGAACAAAGGGGAAGAATATTTGAAATCAGAGCTGTATCAAGAAATTCTCAGTAAGTGATTGTCATGGCCATCTACCACCAAAGTGTAGATTAGACATATCTCTGAAAGCACTGAAGTAAAGCAGAATGCAATGATCTCAGCTAATTTCGTCGTCATTGGAGGCACTTGAGATGTGACTTTCTGCCACTCCTTTCAGTGACAAAACGTCGATTATATCTAAATCAGAACCACTCAAAGCAATGCTGAGTAAAATGTTATCTCTGAGGGTGAACACAGTTTTCTTGAACTGAACTGCCATGGTTAAAATGTTAGCATAAGGAATTCAGACTTGTATTCAATTTGATGTCTCTTTTCCTTGACCATTAAGTATTTATGATAGATTTATTTTTGTTAAATTTTCTCACCCTCCTTATAAATCCAACCGAAAGATAATATGTTTCTATTGTACTCTATTAGGGAATATAAGGATTAATATTAGTGGTTGCATTAACATTTAAAAAAGAATAACAAAATTCTGTCACCTTTAAAAGTAAAATAAAGTTTTCTTCATGTCAGAGCCATGAGTGGAGAACTATGTCAGACCTAGAGCTGTGAAGGGTTTGGGGATATTCATCTTTCAAGTATTCAAATAAACATTCTAACTTTGGAGAGTTGATTGGAAATCATCATTGAATTTGAACTGTAGTGTTAGCTAATGGCAAAGTTTATGATTGAGATATATTGGCAACCATTAAAATATTTTCACTGCAAAAGATCAAAAACATAAAGGTTCGCTTGACAAGTGTTCATTCAGAAGCATATGTTTTCAATATTGTGAACTTTTTGCAGAGACATATATGCTAATCATGTTTATTTATAGAATTTAAAACAGTCCAACAGCATTTTGAAACAAATGCCTCACAAAAGAAATCTGGTGCTACCATGTCTAAATTATCTCTATTTTTATAAAAAGTTAAATATCTTGAATAGCCTTTTTCTTCTGGGGAACGACGGCATTTGAGGACGTCTTTCCAGACTGCCTTCATGTGTAAAATGGAGAAAGTAATGGAATACGCTTCTTGGGTGACTCTGAGGAGTCGATTAATTAACGCAGGTGAGGCCGTTAGTGCAGCGGGTGCTTAATAAAAATTAACTGCGTTTTGTCACTGTGTTATCTTCTGAGATTAATTTTGTTCCAAGTTTCAGGCAGTGAGATTTATGTAATGCATCATAGTTGAACCCCTGCCCCATAAGACACGTGTGTGTGCATGCACGTGAGTGTGCTGAAATGCAGACGGGAAGAAGCTGCTCCACTGAAGAAAGAGGCTCTCTGGGTTCCGCACAGCCTAGCAGGGGTGGGGTCAGAACGGGGCTCTCTAGAAGCTCAAACTTTGACTAGGTCGAGTCGACAGGAAGTCAAGAGAATCAAAGGCAGATTTCAAAGTAGATTCAAGAAACAAACAGTCAATACAGAATGGGCCAGCACTGGGGATTCGAAGAAATGGAAATGCATCCAAAATCGAGGGCAAGGGAGATCATATAAAGTAAAAATATGTCCCAAACCTATCTTAGGTAGGGTTTCCCCCCAAATAAATGCTGACATGTCATTTTCAGCAGGAGGTTTATTAGGAAGTGTCCACGGAACACACATCTATTCTATGGGGAGTGCAAGCAGGAAGAGGGAGCCCATGGGCTGAGTGGCAATAAAGGTCTCAGCCACCCACAGCAGGTATTGTCCTTCAGAGCGGACTTGCCTTATGGCAAGCAGGCAGGGCAATGTTACCCGTGCCATCGACTAGTCACTGGATGTAACCTACCTGATATCAGGCAGTTCTCTTTGACTGGGGGCAATTTTCAGGGGAGGTACCAGCCCCGCAGCTGAGAGAATGAATCCCTCAGACTTGAGGGGCAGATCTGGTACATGCAACAGCATCCACTACCCAAGTAGACCAAATTCTGGAGCTCGATATTACTGTAGCTTCGAGCAGAGAAGGAGATTGCAGCAAGAAGCGAAGAAGAGAGCTGAGGGATCAGATGACATCATCCTCAAAATACCTTTCTGGGGTTTAAGAAAGTACAAATTGAACAGATAATCTTGAAATGGCCAGTGTTCAGAAATTCCTGTTTTGATTATAGACTTGGAGTAATATCAGTATTATGAGTGGAATTTGTCAATGGAGATGTATTAATTAGACGGCTTTGAATTATATTTCTTGTGTGCACAGCTGTTTCCAATTACATGATGATAGCTTACAAAGCCAACAATTGAAATCATGTTCTTTTTTGCCATGCATGGGAGAAAGAGGCGCGCTGTGTAACAATTGTAACAATGAAACAAGAGCTCACGTTCCGCAAGAGCCTGAAAAGCAGAAGGAGGACTAGAAACTCTCACCAGTGAGGGAATTCATGCAGAAATGTGCCCTCTGGCGTGACGCTTATTCTAAATGATAGACGTTGTCTCCGAGCTCCTTTCACTAAGCAGATCTTTAAATTAGCAGTGGGTCAGCTTCAGAAGCATTCAGTTAAGAGACAGCCAACGGAAAAATGTTTCTTCATTGAATTGGCCCACGGCTTGCAAGTCGGGTGTTTCCAAATCACAAATGATGCTATGGAAAGGTGTCAAAGGGCTCCATCGCCCTTGCTTTCCGTAATTCTTCTGATGTTTTGTGGACTGAGAGGCCAGGAGAATAACTCGTGTGGCCCGTAAAGCCAGAGGAGTTCAAGGGGTTAGCCCTTAGATTCTGTGCTCAGACAGATCTGGGTTTGAATCCAACGGCTCCACGCAGTCACTCTGCACGCAGTCACTCTGACTTTTAACAGTTTCGTTTAAAAGAAAAAAAAAAAAAAAGGATAATGTGCATCAAAGAAAGTCACTGGGATGATGACCTAAGATATTTTAGACAAATTACTTTGGAGAGATGCTGTTTCACTCTATTAACTAATGTATTAATTATAATTCATTGAATTCCTCCTGTGTGACAGAACAGTTCTGTTTATAAGTATTAATTCATTAAATCACCAAGTCAATGTCACACATGGGCACTACCCTTGTTTTATAGATGAAGACTTTAGGCTTAGATTATGTAAAATGCCCAAGGTCACTCTGCTGGTCAGTACTGATGATAAATAGAGGTAATGACAAACACAAAGAGTATGGTGCTGTTTTCACTCTCAATTTCAGATTTTTTATCTATAAATTTGGAAAATACTCCACACTTGACTGCTAATTTTTAAAAAATAAATGAAATAAGTGTTTATAAAGTGTATGACCATGGGGCTATAGCAGTAATTTTCCACCTTTTTCATCGCATAGCACTGAGACTAATTATTAAAATTCTATAGCACACCAAAAAATATATTTTCTGCTGATATGACTAAAAAATAGATACAATTTTGATTCATTAACACTGGACAGCTATAGTTGTGTTGGCTGTTATCATTTTTTAATTTGACAATCTAAGGGAAAAGAGGTCAGGGCCTCTTAGAGAGTCAGGTATTGCATGCATTAAGATTTCTTGCGGCATACTCATTGAAAATCACTGGTCTATAATAATGTATTAGTCAGGGTTCTCCAGAGAACAGAGTGGATAAGATACATATAAGTATGTATATACAGAAAGAGACTTGTCATAAGGCATTGGGTCACGTGATTATGGAGGCTGACAGGTCCCAAGATCTGCAGCCAGCAAGTTGGAGACTCAGGAGAGCTGATGCTGTGGAATTTCAGTCTGGGTCCCGAGGGCTCAGAACCAGGACGGCCAATGGGGTGTAAGTTCCAGTCCGAAGACCAGCAGACTTGAGACCCAGGAAGTGCAAATGTTTTAGGTTAAGTCAAAAGGTAGGGAAAGGAAAAGCCCATTGCCCAAGTTCAAAGGAAGGCAGGCAGGATTTCCCTCATACTCATGTGAAAGAGTCAGTCTTTTTGTTGTGTCCAGGCCTTCACCTGATTGGACAAGACCCATCCCTATTAAGGAGTACAATTTACTTTCCTCGATCCACTGATTTGGATGCTAATTTCATCTAAAAACAACCTCACAGTCACACCTAGAATAATGCTTGACCGAATACGTGGGCATCCAGGGGCCCAGTCAAGTTGACACAAATTAAATCATCACTATTAAGTTCCCAATATATGTTGTTATAACTTCAATTATTAACGTTATCATATATTGATATTAGCAGTATTAGATGACAAGCATTTTGTCGGGCATTTTAATACATAACATCTTTTGCTTATATCATCACTCCTTCAGATTTTTGTATTAATTATTAAATTGCAGATTGCAAAAAGCACTGTCCTAGCATCTCATTACACTTACCTTTAACATAAAAAAAACAATCACCTAGAAAGACCCTACCATTTAACCCTATATTCCTTTGCTGTGTTGCATTGAAACAGTGGCCATAAGAAGTTCTTTGTTGAACCTACCTGGGGAAAATCTAGGACAGAACTCAGGGGCCTTATTCTGGGAAGGAGAGTAGTCTCTCTGTCATCAGAAAAAAAAGTGTGTACTTATTTTAGCAAATGCTATTTGCTTTAATTTTTCTTGCCTCTATCCTCTACAAAGTCCATGGGTTAAGATTTCTTCTTCAAATAGGCAGAGGTCATTATATCAAACTGACCTCTGAAGGCAAGAATAGCAACATAGTTAAAAGCCCAACGTTTGGACAGTCAGCGCTAATGGAGACTGGAGAAGTGATTTGGCAATTTCTTCCCCATCCCTAGGTAGGTGATGAACGACCGTTTCCTTTATCTTGTGTTGGGAAGTTTTACGGGCTAAGGAGAGCGCAAGATCAGAGCTATTTGTGCCTGAAATCAAGAGAAGTTTTATTCAGCTGCACTTAAATAAATGTAGTAAAAGACCTTAACAAAGCATTTCCAAATACCCCAAATTCTACTTTTCAGAGAAAATTTGAGAGTGTTTGCAAATAAATAAGAGACAGAACTATATTTGTGGTTTGAAAGTAATGCCAAACCTCCTAGCACTGCAAATTACTTTAGAAATTGGTACCCATTCAGAGTTCTGTTGAATTAAATTAAAGAGTATGCAAAATTAATTACCTAGAGCTCTAATTTGGAGAAATTTCTAGATATTTTCAAAGACTATTGGAAACAACAAGATCACCACTAATGTGGCTACAACAAATACAAGTTTGATGTATTCCAGCTTTCTGACAGGAAACAAAAAACCAGAATAGATAACAAAAAAGGGGAAGAGATCCTATGCTCTGAGTTCCAAAATTTTTTCCAAATATTCTAGAATTCTGGAACAATTATTATTTTATAAAGACCCCTTCCATCATTAGACCACCTATGATGAAAACAGATTCACTCTCTCTTTTTTATTGTTATTCTATTATAGTTGTCCCAAGTTTCTCCCCTTTGCCCTCTTCCACGGGAACCCTACTGCAGATTCACTCCCTTGATAATCTGACTTTAACAACAATTCTTCTTCATGGTTCCCCAGTGAAAGGCGACATCTTGTTTCTTTCTTCCCTAAATTTACCTTAAAAACACACGACTATATTTTGTGCCATCTGTCATTCTTCCTCCTTTCCAACTTCTATATTCAACGCACTTTGATTAGTGATTTTGTCCCCTGAATTCTCTTGAATCCACACGCTTGACTACACCCTAAACTTTGATCGGAGTCATCCCCAAACATTGCCTGCATGGTTCTCTTTTTCACAGAGCAGCAAAGCGTGATCTCTCTAATTTAAGAAACGGTCTGCCTCTGTGGTTTCTCTGACTACAGCATCCAAGTCTATTCTCTAGCTGGTGGTGTGAGCCCCAAGCCTCTGAAGGCCTTCCCGGGGTGGCACCGCTTTGCTCTCCATCACGTCCCCCGCCTTGTGTTCCACTGCCCTCTCCTGCCACCCCAGGCGTCCTCCATGCTATGAAAGCCCCTCATGTTTACTCCTAACCGATCATCCGAACTCGAGTCCATTCCCTGACCACATTCCCTGTAGCCAATAGTTGTCTTGACGCTTTGGGCGTTGCCACTTCCTGCTCTGACAGCCCAGGAACCGCTCCTAGGCCTTCCTGTGTGTTCTCGTCATGCCCATTGCATTGTAACCCCCACATTCCTCTTACTGTGTCAGCTGTCTCCCCAACTCGTCCACAAGGTCAAACCGTGACCAATTCATCACTGTAGATAATGCTTTCTCACAGGTTCTGAACATAGAAGTGTCTCAGTAAATACTTGTGGAAGGAAGAAGAAATACATTTCACTATAGGGAATAATTATAAGGAGCAAAACTAAGACCGATCTCTTTTCTACTTCCCCCCACCCCGCTTGTCTCCACCTGGCCACCCGCCTCCTGAACCCTCGCTGAACTCTGCGCACATCATTCCTGTCTCCTTTTCTGTAACAGCATCTTCACTGGTGAACTATTTCTAATGAGTTTTGGAGATGAAGGTGGAAAAACAGAATAAGAGGGGAAAAAAGGAAGAAAGGAAAATATGGAAGAGTTAGCGGCAGCAGATTTAACAGTCATGAAACACCTACTATGAGTCAGACCCTCTACCAAGTTCTTACCAGCATTTACCATTATACCCTCATGTCGGCCCTCCGTGCGAGGTAGTTACTCATATGAGAGAGAAGGAAGCCGTGGTGCAGTAAGGGGCACACTCACAAAGCGGCCTTGTGCCTGTCCACCTAACGCCCCAAAACACACCTTTTATGAAACCATACAACTTCCCCCAATACACACTCAGGTCATGACACATGTACGTAGCTTTTGAGTGAAATCCTCTGATCCATTTAGACCATAAAGCTGGAGCTCAAGATCTGGGGATTCTTCTAGATGGGTGTCTGGAAATGCTGGAACAAATGAAAGCCTATCTCTCGCCCCTGTCCATGCCTCCCCGCACCCTCTGCTGGGACTTTCTCAGAGGCTGACCTTCCCTCCTAGCGCATTGCAGGGCTACCGAAATGGAAGGAACTTTTGTCCCAGGGGCACATCACGGCCCTGTCCCAGATGGCACACATGCTAGAGGTATAAATCAGGGTCCACGAGACCTCTTCCGTAACAGAGTTTTCTCCTTTTGGGGTCATCTCCTGGCTGCTTCAGCCCACATTTTGTATTTTCCCCAAATCTCCACGTGTTCCCTCCTGGCCCAGTCCGACACTTCCAGCTGTCGGGGAAGGAAAGCCAGGCTATGCATTCGGGCTCCCCTCCAAGAGCTTTGGTGGCTTCAGGTCCTGCTCTGCAACTCCTTCCGCAGACCTCGTGTGGGAATGGGGCTCACACACTCAGTTATCACAGGACACCTATCAGGATGCATTTCAAAAACAATTCTGGCACAGCTGACAGTATTGCCCATCACACAGAACCTTGGACACTTGCACCCAAACCTCCCGAAGGGCCTGCTAAAATGCTTGTTCTGGGGTCTCACCTCAGAGGTTTGGAATCAAAGGAGCTGGAGAGTAAACAGCAAGTGAGCACCGCGATGTAAGGGGATGCCAACAGCCTTTTGTCCATCAGAGGAGAATATATTTTTATGCTCTCTTATCCAACAGCATAAAACAGCTCTTCCTTTCCCTCTGATGTATAGCGTGAGAAATGCCTCTTCTTATGGGAATAATGGCAGTCTTTCAAATATTGGGGACCATGAGGGTTGACCTGCTGCTTGGTGCCAACATCACTCACTTGTAAATCAGAGATTTACTTACTGACTTAATAACTCCTTGGTAAAGTGATTACCAAGCACGCCGGTACACAGAGGCCTCCTGATTAGTGTGTTATTGACCTGGAAGATGAGGCTTTTATCCTTCAGCTCAGGCCTCTGCACGTTTTCAGCATGCTCACTCCAAGAATCTTCACATTTCTTGAAAAAGAACGCATTCCTCTCATTAAAATTAATGACTGTTGTGCTGACTTACAAAAGGGAGGCCCTATTATGCAATCTGCAAGCAAGGGGCATCCTTAGATCATTTGGACTGAATATATTAAGACATAAGCACTCATGTTTCCATTTGTAAAATTAATAAAATTATTAAATGTCAATTTAAAATCCTTTTACTGTCCTTCGTGGATCTTTCCTGTGTGTGTGTGTGTGTGTGTTTTACCTCTTTTACCCTTTCACTCTACCTACTGATACAAATTTCACCACACGGAAAATAACAATAAACTCCACTGTATGTAAGTATAGATTTCACAGAATTCTATAGCCCCAGGATCTTAATATCCAGCAACCATGGGCTGGGGTTTCCATTTTCATCAGATGAAATATTGGGAAGTTCAGCCTCATTTGTGAATCAAAGCAGGCCTCAGTGAATGGCGAGGGTGATCGGCATTAAGCATCTCACTCAGGAACACACCAGCTGAGATGTACACTGGGACAATGAGGCACGTGCTTGTCGGAACTGTCTGCTTTTCATATCGACCAAATTACAGGCAGACCAAAGTCTCACAAAACTCCCAAGTGCCACAAAACGCCTTTGCAAAATCGAAAGCACCACAACATGCACTGTAGAGCAAACTGGGTTCTCTCGTATCCAGGAATCGCTTTGACTCAAATGGAACCGACTTACATAGGGGAAGGGCCATCAAGGAACTTGTGTAAAGGACACATGGACAAAGCCAAGGGGGGAGGTTTGGGGGTGGGAGGTGG